>CAJQZN010040662.1:0-52014 GCA_907164685.1 Colias eurytheme
GGGTGTAATTTCCCCCCTCCCCCGAGCGATCCTGTGGTCGTTTTTTTAATTTGTTCTCGAGTTTCAGGGATGACGGAAAAATTTAATCAGGGAAATCCAATAAGTATTTCGAATATTGGGAATTTGTTTGGAAATACGGTCGTTTTATTAAATGCTTTTTGTGGTGGTATTTAAGGTCTAGTGATGCTTATAAATATAAATATAATGTAAAGTCTTTGCGATAGTGAAAGGTATTTTAAAGAGTCTAGCTAGCCACATTAAAAAAAAAATGTTAATACATAGTACAATTAAAAAAAATAGTACTCATTTATTATTCGTAAAAAGTGTTAATATTACGACTATAAAACACTATCGATACATTATTTAAAAAAGGTGTCAAATAACACCGAAATCATCAAACACCGTACGAACGTTACGTACCGAACCTTATACGTAATCACATACATCATAATCAAGATAACTAAGATACCTAAAACCCATATGTGCCAATATCTCCCATGTGACAGCCCTGTATCCTCGAGACAGTACAGCCGGGAGGCACGGCTTCTTATCAACGAATTAATTCTACACTAACGAAGACTGGGGGCAGCCGCGATTAACACAACCACCCTCTAGGTAGCGGCTTAGAAGCGATAGAGCGGCCTGGTGGAATATTGTTTTTAAAATTGGACAAAAAAAATCAATCATGTATATTTTTGTAAGTGTTATTAAATGGAATTAAAATATTTAGAATCGTTTTTGTGTTTCATTTCACCCTTTTCAACCAGTTTGTGTACTTCTGCACTATTCTCATTTATTGTGTTGATCTATTTCGAAATAAAAAACATACAATTTTTTGTGACTGAAGGAATTTTATTTGAAAGTTGTATGTATCAATACATTATGTTGTTTTAAGTTTATTTTAATTTAGTCTCACTAAAAATGCTGATAAATTTACTTCAGAAGTTAAAGTTTTAATAAGTTTATGTACATAATGATATATTGAGGATAACAGTGCTATTTAATATTATATTTTAAAGTTAATTTGTGAAGCATATACCTGAATACAAATAACTGCATCATTAATTTATATTTAATCACCCAGATATTTCAGAATTTTCCATTTTCTGGAACAACAATTTTGTGTCCATGTCTACATCTTCTTAACTCTGCGCGCCAAGGTCCGAGCGGGTGGCATATTAAGACGAAGTTGGAAGTAAAAAAAGGCGAAAAAGAGTTTTATATTCTCTCTCGAATGGGAAGAAATAGGAGAAATCTTTCTCATTTAGCCCACCAGTGCTGACTAGGGTGCTGCGGCGGGCGGACTCTTTTAAGCTCCGACTTAATTAACAAATACATAAGGCGTAATTAAAAAGTTGTGCAAGTGTTAAGGTGAATGCATATGTGCATGTGTTTCGCGACGCTGTGTATGTGTGCGTGTGTTGCTGTGTTGGATCGTGTCTATACGCGAAGATGTAAACATGTATAGAGGAGTCATCCATGGTTTGAAAGAGGTAGACATAATATAAATATTAAATACGTAATTATGTCTTTTGTTTACCTTTTCAATGCTCTCTTGTTTAGTTACGTACTTCTTTTAACAAGACAAACATTGGATACCTTTGAATTAAAATTGATTTCAATACATTTGATCACGTGTCGTAAGGCTACTAAATAGTTCTTACTACATAGTAAGAACTATTTATTTATACTTTGAAGTACATACTTCAAAGTATAACTACTGCGTGTACCATAGAGTTTTGGTTGGGATAATAAAAAAAATCAGTCTGCTAGAACATCAGACATGCCAGACGCTAATGAACTAGGTAATTGCCCGTAAAGAAAATCGATCAGTAAAATTTATATGATTGCATCCGGTAAAATAACTTTTCTTGTGTTGGATATTATCCGAGATAATAATGATTGAGATAATGGAGTTCTTTATATGACAAATAAGTTGTTTGTTTACGTTTGAAGTACTATGAAGGTAGGCTTTTTGAGAGGTAGTAGGCGTATCACCCGGGGTAAATTATTAATGAATACCTAAGTTCCATTTTTAATACGTATTGTTTTCAATATAAGTTATTCAATATTTCTATAAAGTTTTAAATAATTAGGTAGCATGTTATGTCAAGAATATTTAATTGTCTCTAGTCGAGTATAGTGTAGCGGTTAGTACCTCGGCTTACGGTCTTGAAGCTCTTGGTTCGATCACTACAGAGAGAGCGATTTCTAGAGTTAGTTTCCTATTTGTTTCTTAAGGAAATTTGTGATTTAATTACATTATTATGACAATAGTACAATTTTATAACATTTATTTTTCTCACATTCAGTACCTACTGCTATCAAAAATCTTAAAATAAAACCATTTTTTTCTATTTTGTAATGCTTCGCATAATCTTTACATAGATTATGCGAATAATTACCTACTGCGTAATTTTCTTAACTCTTTTTATAAGACCTTCAAGTGCTGTAACAAAAGTCAGAATGTTAATATTCGAAAAGTATGTTTAATAAGTTTGTATGTGGTTGATCAGAAAAACTGCTGGACCCAATTTTGTAGAGTTATGGTATGAGTGTGATTGTAACTATCGAATGTATTTTTCGGATCATTAACATGAGTTATGAAATTCGTTCAGGCTCTACATTTCTTCTAAGTACCACGCAATATGCAAAGTGGTATATCGGTAAAAATTACTACATCTAAGTAGTCAAAATATATTTAAATACTTAATATTCTTACTACACTCGTAAACGTTTACGTATTTAAAACTAAATGCCACTCGTATTCCATCTCTCTTGCGTAATTTGCCAAGAATAAAGGGATCAAACTAGCAAAGACTTTCATATCAATTTGTCAAAGTACTTACCCATTGTCAACCCGCTAACACTGCAAACAAAGAGACCTTTTATAGACTACTCAAAACAATAATCCTCGGCCAAAGTTCGGGTTCACATTCTTAAAATTATAGACCTTCGTTATCCCTTAAATCCACATTGTGGAAAATTTCATTTCAATACCGATACCTCATTGCAAATAGCCGTGGACCCGGCTTAATATGCATTAAGGGTATTCCCGAAATTTCTCCAGTAAAAATGTATGAAAGCAACCCGACCGTAGCGTATTAAGTGGATTATGGGTACTCTCTTTCGCTCCTGTAGCGCCGTCTCGCTCTTCCCAATCCCCGATAGATTTTGGTTTTAACATAGAGATGGATTTATTTATATTTGGTATATTTTAGAATTCGTTATACTTAATAATTCTGCATTGTAATTATAAAAAAAAACAATACAAAACTAAACTAATTCACAGACTGAATTAAAAATATTAAATATTATTGTATAAAATATATACATTGTACTATAAAATAATTGACAGTAATCTTACCCAACGTATTATAATCATAATAAATGTATTTTATAACTAACCGTATATAACACAAGACATTATTTATCCATTATGAAATAAACACATATATCGGGTGGGTGAGTCGCTGATTGTATCTATAATCAAATAGTGAGTCGTGACTACATTAGCTCTTATAAAAATTGTATTTTCAAACATACAATGCGTTACTGTCAAGATGATAATTGCTAACCAATTTTGCATAATACTTATTTTGATAAGGTATTGTTTACTCATTACTGTTAGAAAATATTTAAATACTGTATGGCATTTGCATACCTCTTTTTATTGACAAACTTAATATTACGAACCCAAAAAATAATGTCGGGATATTAATTAAATTGAAACAGAGTATATAATTTATGTAACATTTATTGATTCAAATTGTAAGTTATTTTAATTGTAATTGATTGAAGAAGTTTACATTAATTTTGCTAATAAGCGACGAGACTTATTGACGATGCTCTACTAAATATATCTGCTGCAGCTGTCGTAGGTATAATCTGAAACAAATGAAAAAATAATTAATTTTATAACTATTTTTCTACTATAGACACAATTTACAATAGAAAATAAGGTTTAAGGTTTAAAATAATATAAAAAAGTCCGCACTCCACACTTGTCGAGCTTCTTTATTCTCTATGGTAGAGACAAAGACTGTGTGATGTAAGCAATTTTTTCCTATAAGAGCTCTTTCTCAAATCAATACTTGTAAAGTGCTGGATTTCAAAAACCCGTCTATTATTGACGAAAATACCGCTTAAAATCGACTATATTTTATGACTTGGAAACCTTGTTTTCTGTTTGGAATTATTAAATTGTTTGAAAGAAAAGTAACTATGTGTTTATATCTTTAGCAATAATTTGTTTTAGTAAGAGAAATATATTCGTGTTAAATAGGTTACGTAATTAGAAGTAGTTAAAAATTAAAATATCACATCAAATTCAAACACATTATAACTAGGTGTATATATTAATTCTAGAGTAATAAGTTTTATTTTGTCTTAAAAGTATTCTTAAAAAATTTGAGATGGGGAAAATTAATTACTTAATTATAAAAGAAAAAAAAAATCACTCTTAACAAAACAAAGACTCTCGAAAGATATTTTAATGAATGCAATAGTATTCTAAAACTAAAATATTTTGGTGTTGAAATAACTTATTGAAAATGCAAAAATTTAATGTAAAATTATTTGTCTATATAATTGCAGTTATACGCACAGAACTATAAATAAATATACGCCTTTCACCAGCCAATGAAATGATTTTAAATCTAAACGAACTAAATCAACCAGCCCCTAGACTGGCAGTAAATGAAATTTAAATGAAACAAGACTAAATGAAATAAAAAACTGTCTCCGCGGTCTCTGCTGTGTACAAATTGCGTCAAAAGTGGACATTTTTTATTATTTGAACTGTTTTATCGACAACTAAAACAGTTCAAATAGTAAAAATGTTCGTGCTAAAGCTTTAAGCTTAGCGTTATAAAATCTTTTATGCGACTATTTTGGGTATTTTTGGGTAATAAAATAAACAATATATGAATGTGTAGCTGGCTAGCTGCTAATTAGTATCATAATTTCATCTAGCAAAAAGCAATTCTATTTTGGTATGAAGCATTATTTGTCAGAACTTTTTGCCTGAAAATTTTCAAACATGACTAGCGAATATCAACAAGGCAATCTACAATATATTTTTTTATTTATAAACGTTCAACGACCTCAAAACTAATTCCACATAACAAGAGAAACCGATTCCCACCGTAGAGAGAGTTTTAATCTCACACCGAGCGCCTTAAGAGGGTATAAAAATGAGATATTTCCATAGTAAAACATGCCATACCATTTCATACAGTGGATTATTACTACGTGGGAAGTCCGAGATTTTTAAATTAATATGATTAATGTAGTTCGATATTCGATGCTTTGACACGAATTGTGATTGCAAGGGCCAGTTGGAACCTATATTGTTTAACCCCTTTTTATTTTCGTCTACTTTTTACAGATTCATTGTTCTATTTTACGCGTGGCAAACATTTCTGGGCGTAATTAACGAACCTTCGTCTCAAAAACAATTGAGATTAGTGACAATATTATCATGTTAAATTAATTTTCAAAAATGTGTCCAAAATTTTATGTACCTAAGCATTATAAGTTGCTTGAGCAATTTGCCAATTATATCTATGTATCTATAGATTATAAAAAATACCTAAAATCAATCCATCTGTATCGTGTAAAAAAATGTTATCTATAAAAACGCAATATCACCATCACCAATTCGGAATTTTCACAATAACGCATACTGAACAAACGCGCAAAGCCGCGCTATTGTAGCTAGCTAACGTATTTCCCAGGAGTGGCTGTGTCGCGAAATATAAAGAAATAACTCTGAGTGCGTCCGTAACGACTAGCGCGACTGTACGTGGGTCTACGAGTTTTGATGCTTGCTATTATTTTTTTTAAATATCGTTTTTATATGAAGACAAAATAGATAATGCTTTTAAGCTGTGTTTAGTTAATATATTCAAAATAAGTTTATATTGCTGTTTTTTGGCAAAAGCATAGCCATATTTTAACATGATTTATATCCACTTAATTTCTATTCTGCCCACCAGAGACTAAAGAGCAGTAACAGCCCTTTTGTGATTTTTCGTTTTATTAGTGATTCTGAAAGCGGGTTTCTTAAGCTTTCTATTGAATTAACTTACTTATTTCTAAGACTATAAGAATGGTTTTTATTTAACAGTTTTCACTTACTGCAAACGAAAAAAATTAACAATTTGGCGTGATTTCCCAACTAAAATACAGTATAAATTATACTGCAGATTAAATTTTAAGGTTTCATAACTAAAATGCAGTAAGCAATATAATTTTACAGTTCTTTAGATAGTTTTATATTTCTGGAAAAAAATTAAAAAAAAAATTAATACGCAGTAAAATTTACCGCCATACAAGCTATTTTTACTGCAAATTAAGAAAATACAATTTATTGTCACGAACTCCCAACTAAAATGCAGTAAAATCAAAGCTTGTCGCATTTTAGTTGTGAATACTTAACATTCTTTTATCATTATAAACTGACTAACACGCAGTAAAATACAGCATTACTGCAGATTAGTTTGGATAGCATAATGACACAGATATGATTATTCCTAGCTAAAGTGCAGTTAATGTTTTAAATACTGCAACTGTGAACTAGCTATTTTTCTTACTGCACTAGTAAATTGAACACTTTTTTCTTAAAAAACTAACTAAAATGCAGTATTTTTTTGACCTTACTGCATGTTAGTTGGGTTTCTTGACAAAATAACTGATCCAAACGCAGTAATAGGGCTTTTTGCTGCATTTTACTAAGTTTAAAATGGTATTTTTTACAAAAAAGGCTATGCAGTAATAGGCACCAAAAAGAATAAATGGCCATAATAAATTCAGTTATTAAGATATATTTTTTTTTATTGCTTTAACGTGTGAACCTATGCCTTTACAACCTTTCTGCATTCAAATTTTTTTGCTTATCATTCTGTTGATTTTTTAAAATCAATTCTTAACTTTAAATGCGTTTTACTCGAAATCGTGATTTTGCTGTTACTGCACTTTAGTGTATGGTGGGCAGTATTGTATGTGATTGAACGTAATAAGACTTGGAGGTCACGATTGCGTATTTACCTAGTATTACCAGTTTATCCTCTCTTTAACCGACTTTATTGTTTTTTTGTTTGAAAATAGTATAAGTAAAAAAAAAGTTTAAATAACAACCATTCCTTTTTTGAAGTCGTTGAAAAAGGAGAGTCTGCCTTTAATCCTCTCCTTGTGTAATAATATTAGTAATATTACATTTATTTTACTGTCTCTATCTTGCTATCTTCCGTATTCTAGAAATTTCTGCCATTTATTTTATATAGTTAATAAATATAATTAAAAATACCATAATAATTATTACGTACAACACTCAAAACGCGTAGAACGATGTACATTAGAAAAAATCCATTTCAGCTGAGCCAAGAGTCTAAGTAGGATTTGGCGCTTGAAAATCCTTAGAAAGAGATCACGAACACGTTAAAGCGAGATGGAAGATAAGTAAATGAAGTACATAGTGTATATAGATTGGATATTACAGTTTGATTTACAGCATTGTTGGGCTGCCTACGACTTTCACACGCGTTCGATACGATTATTTAATAAAATCAAACTTTGTCGTGTCTTGAATAATATAAGTCATCAATTAGTAATATTAGTAATCTTGACTGAAACTTTCGAAGGAAAACTTTAGTTTTCATTCAACATAACAAAACTTATAATAATTGGTAAGGTAGGTAAACATACTAAAAGCTCTATTATGACTTCATGGAAACTCGCTTTAGTTTGAAAGTGTTTAGTTGGGATAATGAACTGTATTGATTAATTGTATCGATGAGTAATTTTTTGCAAGATACGACATCGATCCGATATCGTAAAGGTCGTAAGGTCGGACGGTATAAATGAGTACAAGTGGCCTAGCATTGAGTGAGATGAAAATAGGAAACCGTTGGGAAAAAAAGCAAACAAGATTTGAGGCATGAATATAAATGTGTTTTGCGGACATCGGATTTACTTTATGTTTATTTAGATTCGATTTTAAGTGGATTGGACTAGTTATCTTGAATCTCGATCGATTTTCAGCTATTCAGTTGTTAGGTACTAGAAATATACTGGATTTTTTAATTCGTTTTCATAGCATTGAATGAGTGCTAGCCAGCTTTGAAGTTAAAATGATTTTTAAATAAAACGTGAATATATATTTTAATATGAATAGATATCTATGTTTATTTATGTATGTAATTTATATTTAAAGTACTGGACGCTATGTAGTTTATACCTATAAAAAAGGTATAACAGTCAAATAAATGAAAACCAGTGCGATTGCTCTATAGTTTATATTTAAATATAAAAAACGTGACTACGAGTGCAAAAGAATTATTAAAATAGGTACATTTGCATGATGCTTGCCCATCAAACAATACCGCGAAAGCACAGTTAAGCGCAGTTACGCCTCATACGAGCCAATAAAATGTCGAATTTACAACTTTCATGTAAATAAAAACTTGTAAAGTGTCGGCAAAGAACAAAAGCAGCCATTAATAAAAAGTTCTTATGAGAGGAACTTTTGCAATATTGCGTTAGAACCTTCATTCATAAGGTCTAGATTTTTTGTAAGAATCTCCGAGCAAAGTTACTGGTCAGTCCGGATTTAACTTTGTGTTGAGGTGCCGAGTCTGTGAGCTTAATATCCTAATATTAAAGTTGCTACAAACTAAATATGTACAGTGCAGTAAATAGAAATATTTTTCCATGCAAATACTTGTTAAATAAAGAAATCTTTTTTCTAATTTATTTTTTCATGCTCTTCCTATAGGAAGAGCATGTCCAATATAGTTCCTATAGGAAGAGCATGAATAGCAAAAACAGAATAACAATAGCAATTCAATATATTGAATAATACTCAAGAGATCATAGAATCCTCCCCTATAATAGATCCCTTGGAAATTTAATTAGTTAATTTAGTAATTACTTATTTTGTTACGAAAACTTTGTTTTAGGCCATAGCATGCTATTATTATTCTGTTTTTGCTATTAACCTGACATGTATTTCGTATATGGCAAAGTTTGTTTCGTAAAATTATTTAATTACCATAACACTTTGTAAAGAGTTTCGTCGGTAAATGACAAGAAATAATCCCGCAGTACATTATGCTTGATTGGTTTTTATTGCTGAATAAAACTGATGACAAAGAGTCGTCGACATTTGATTCGTTCAGAGGAAAATCTAAAACCTGATTTAAGTGTGATTGTTTTTTGTATGGCTAACTGAAAGACTATAATTTACAAAATATCAATTAAGAACAAAATTAAAACTTTAAGACAATGTTCTTTGTTTGTTTTTGTTTTCTTTTTCAATTAATTTATAATTTATATGATTAATTTATTTCAAGCTCTATGGTGGCTATTAGGGTCCCTCAAAAATCTTTTCATATTTTTTTCTGTATCAACATTCGAACCGGTTACACATAATTCATATCATATGTTATTACCAAAACTGTTCAACCTGTAAAAACCTGAAAATAAAAGCATTACAAGGGTACATGTAACAAAAACAGTGTCTTGTAAACTTCCATCAATAATGTCAATGTTTAAGCTCACATGGGAGCCAATAAGCAGATCTTACGTCCTCGCATCTTATCCTCCCAACTCTTTCGCATACGAGCTTTCCCATTTTCCCCATTTTTCCGATCTCACCCACCAATAGAACATGTGAGGGGCGGAGTCTCGATTTATTGCGAATTCTTTCTTTGAGTTATTCGCGTGAATTCTTTTAGCTTTTACTCCGATGCGTTTTATAGTTGAATCGTTCTTTTGTTTAATAAGATTTCGTTTTGTGTCTGCTGCCTCTGTGTTATTTGTTTTATTGACTGAATCCGCTTGCGATGTGAATGTTATACAAATAAGTCTATAATCTGTGTTGTGGATTAATCATTACTTGTTTTTTTTTATTGGTAGATTCTATAGGAAGCATATGGTAGGTATTGGTAGATTCTATTGGTAGACTCTATATTAAGCATTAGATTAAGTATCGTTTAAATCTTTTGTTGTATGTTTTAAGTCGAGTTATATTATAGAACTAGATGAATTTAGGATCCATTCAAAGGGCAAAAACATTCATGTCAAAATGTTACTAATGACAATTAAAACTGGTAAAGTTAACTAATGGCTTTGGTATGACGACTTAGATTACGAGTTAACTTTATCATCAAATTATATATTATTAAAATTCGCAGTCACGCGCCTCACAAATTCACACGTACCTCTAGATAAAATCGTTACATCAAATGTACATATACAAAAGTATTTGCATATAATATGCAAAGGCATGAGTTCATTGTTGTCCAATATAGTTGCATGTCGTGTTGCAAATGCCGTGCCGATATGGCTGACACCATGACCATGTAGATTTGAAGGCGCGTGATTTGGATATAGCTCTATCATGAATTATAAAATGATGTATGTACATGTTTAAGTATTATAGATATCTTTGGATATGGTTAGCAGTCTGTAAGACTTCAAGAATGACGTAACAGAGAAAATAATAATATTTAAGTTTAAATAATAATATTACTATTTCTTCAATGAAATAAAACATGACTAATCCCTAAAAGATTGTTTTTTTCTAAAGTTGTTACTTATGTGACTTACCTGTTGTGTAGGTATTAATCATATCATAAAAATATCGTATCACTTAGGCAACGATCTTTCAGCAGAAAATCTGGTATAGAATGCTACAAATATGAAATTATTGGACAATCAAACAAGGAAGCAATAGAAAGCTTTACGAGTCTAAAGTGTTGCACAAACGTATTTCCATGCCGTCCATCAGAGCTTTGCCTCCAATATTTGAATAATAAGTTCGAGTCGGTTATCATAATGAATCATCCAAATATATTCAGCGCTTATTGAAGCACGTATTACATAAATAATTTGCTCCTCTGTTTGTTTAGCGATGAGAGAGAAATTGACGACGCCGCGTACCGACAGCAAAAACGACGAACACAATTTATAACTACATTAAAGACGCGTATGAACAAAAGTGAATAAAATAATGGCTTTAATATGCATATATTTCTTGTACCGAATCATTTCACAATTGGCCATAAAGTGCTTTTATGTTTTTGTGATTTACTAATTATGGTATTATAATGCGATGTTATGGTATATCAGGTTTGCATGCGGCAATACTGTGTTGTTTAAATTGTTGTAGTGTAAATTTATGGGCTTTTTTCGTTTAATTATATAGCTAAGAGGTTTTTAGTTCACGTCTCATTAGGGACAGAAAATGTAAGAGGTATGTAATTAGTATTCATATATTTTTTGTACACTTTTGTAGAATCTAGATGACATTCTTGAGGACTCGTCGTAAACGAAAAACCAACATTTTTGTGCGAAGGCTTTGAAATAATTAAATATTCCAGACAATTCAAGTAACGCCATCTATGCTCAAAAAAATAAAAGTTAGACAAGTTAATTTTTATATATATTTTTGCTTGAAATACAAACAGAGTAGGTAGTTAATATACAGGGTGGAAGGATAAGATGGGGCATGAAGGGCAGGTACCTTAACCGTTGTAGCTACATGAAAACGTTCTTAGGAGACTATCCTTAAATTCTTGAGAAATTTTAATCTGCATTCACAGATATTTGAAAAAATGTACAGTCAGCTAGGAAATCGGCAGTTTTCAAAAAAAATTTTTTTGATGCTAATCGATCCAGTTTCTCATGGGGATCAAAACGCTCTAAAAGACCAACTGAGGTATGAGTACTAGAAAAGTCAGAAATCGCGAAAAACTATTTCCACACATTCACTAAGAAAATAAGTGATTTCAACAAAAGATGCGCTAATAGAAAACTCCAAAGAGATTTTCAGGCTTCAAATTTTTTTGTTTCTGATTATTAAAACACATACTGATAATAAGAAGAAACATTAATTTAATTAAACGGTTGTCAAAGAAAATAAAAAATAACAAAATAATAACAAAAAACAACATTTAAAGTGGTGATGGCCGCCCCGTAGCCCCGACTTGACACCTCTAGATTTTTTCATCTGGGGTTATGTAAAGAATGAAATTTATAAAAGATCATACAACAATGCTCAAGAACTAAAAGATTCACTTTCTGCAATACTTTACGGAATTCACCCAAATAAGTTGTCGGCTGCTACGCGCTCAGTAGTAAAACGAACAAACCTATGTTTACGTCAAAACGGTGACCACTTTGAGCATCTCATATCATAAGTTTTATGTAAATTATTTCAGAAATTCTGGAATTATCACCACTTTAAATGTTGTTTTTTGTTATTATTTTGTTATTTTTTATTTTCTTTGACAACCGTTTAATTAAATTAATGTTTCTTCTTATTATCAGTATGTGTTTTAATAATCAGAAACAAAAAATTTTGAAGCCTGAAAATCTCTTTGGAGTTTTCTATTAGCGCATCTTTTGTTGAATCACTTATTTTCTTAGTGAATTTAGACCTCTTCTCGTCTATGCTCATAAAAGACACAGGCAGAAACCATATCAGTTATTACTATCAAATCAAATAATTCTTCAGAATACCTGAGTTTCAATCATTTCTGCTGACGGTACATTAAAACCACGGTGGTTTCACGTGTTGACCATTTCTACATTATATTTGCTTGCTCCTTTAGCTACCGCATTCCGCTTCGCAGCTAATATTTAAAGAAGTCATTCGCTGTCTGGTTTTTTCCATAATCTTTAATTATGAATCATACTCGACAAGTTTATTTTGTAATGCATCGTGTGGACACAGCGTTTAGGACTCGAGATTATTTTGATTGCTTGAAATAACATTTTGAACGGTTTAAATTGGAATCATTGCGTATGAGGTAACGTTATTTAGACTTTTTTTTTCTTTTAAATTGTCAGTTCTCATTTAAGTTTTCGCTTATTTTATGTCAATAGTATTTTCGAATTTATTTCTGTAAAATTTAAAATATGTATTTGCAAACTCTACATAAATATAATATTTGGAATGAAGTTTAAATCATTGCATTGAGCTTTTAGCTTATAAAACTTGTTTTCTTGTTATCGTAATTATATTACATAGTTATTATCATGTAGGCATTAGATCTATAAATTAAAACCAATAACAATTTTAATAAGCATCCTTAAAAATATGCCAAGTGGGGACTTTCATTTTGTTTATTTCAAGAAATAACATAAACCAACAGTTACCATTCCTTTTAGAGTTTTATTATATTAGTAAGGATTTGCATAATATGACAATTCTAGTCATAGATGGTAGGTATTCTAGATGCCTCTTTATTATTGAATCATATAATGTATGTAATATCCTATCTTTTAAAATAGATCATTTTTTTATTTTTAGGTTTAAGTGATATTTAATATAGTGTGGTTAAACAAAAATAAAATTAAAAATCTATTTCCATTTTCCGTTTATCGTCTTTGCTTAAAGTCTCATAGAAAATGTAACTTTTCACTAGATGAGACAAGCTATATATTTATACCACACTGTAAAAATATAAACTGTAAACTGTTTATAACGTGATACGCGAGAAAACTTAATTTTAGTTTTATTATTGTCATTGTCATAAGCTGGAGCAATGCACCTACTCTACGACATGATAACGTGTATATCTTGCGGTATCCTGTTTAAACTAATTCTATGTGATGTCGGTTATATCCATAACTTGATCTTATAATTGGTGAAGATAAAAGGCGTATGTTAGTAGCTACTCAAATATTATCCTATAACTATAAATTCGTTTTTCATTATTTAAAAAATAATATTCAAGAGACGCAGATAATTTGAGAGATAAAAATCATATTTATATTTCTTCACGAACGTAAATAAAAATACTACGTACGTTACGAAGTACTGATTAAAATCTAGTGCCTAAATGATCTTAAAACTGAAAAGGTAGAGATTTTTATTAATTACTATCCAACAGGGATCAAACTCAGATCCACTAATCTTTCTAATCAACATCAGTTTTTAGTAACCTTACAAACGTACACAATCTCTTCTCTCTCCAACTTCCCACTCAAATATCAAAGCGCGTACCGAATCAAAATTCATTACGATCCATAACCTACCTCAAAATCGATAGCCCAAATATCTAATTACTCGAAGGCGTAAAACACCCCAGTATTGATTATAAACGACCTTGGTGAAAAAAATTAAGGCAAGGACCGACCCAGTTTGAGTTTCCCCTCAGTATTCATTGCCAAGTTTACATTAAATGACTACTTTGCCCATTAAGTCGGGAGCCGCTGAGAAAAAGGTCTTTAATGAGACGAAGGAAGCGTTTAAGAAATGTATCGCGACTGAAACGGTTTGATACTTTTGTGCTTGTGATATGATTTGAGTAATGAGTTTTGATAGTTGTTTTGTGCTTCTACAATATTGTTTATTATGTGAGATATGTTTGAATGCATTGTTTGAGTTTGTACTGGAAAATAATTTGGTATTTTTACGTTAAATTCTGTTGTAGCGTGATTGTATCAAGAGTGTAAATGCAATGGGTAGTTATTATGTTTAAAATAATAAGGACATTTCAATACTTTAATAAACCTTTAATAAGATGTAACATTCCTTATGAATTTTTTCATAGACATGACACATTGATGAGCAATTAGTGATCGTTGAATGGTGATTGGTCATATTGGTTTGGTTTCTAGTATACAATTTTAATTGTATGAAAGAGTTAAAGTTAAAACCTCGATGTAATATGGGTTTAATATCCAACGACAAGTTTTATGTGACACTGCTAGCATTTCGTATATCCAACGTTTAAAAGGGCTCGGTTGCAGTGTAATTAATAAAAAAGAATTAAAAAGGAGTCAGAATCAACGGTCGCGTGCCCTAGAGGCCAATGTCCTTTAGACAAGTTCGTCCCCTTTGTATCTCCGTCCTGCTCTAATTAAGTATTTAATCAGTGTGTTGTCTCTTTCCGAGGGATGGTAATATCGCGTTACTTAATACCCCGCTGGGCTCATCGTATAATAATTTTCAGTAATTCATCAGACTTTTTGTTTTGCTAAAATACCGTGTTTTGTGACTGCCCCTTTTTGTTAGTACGGCGACTCAAGCATGGGTTATTCAACAGTTGCAATTGTTAAGTTACATTAAAGTTGTGCGTATTTGCTATTATAGAAACATTTCAAATGATTTGCGTAGAATTTTAACATTTAAAACATATTAAATACTCCGTAATGGCGTGCACTCATAATTTACCCTTCGCTCGAACCAAGGAATACTTTTCTATTGTTGGAAATGAGATTTTCTCCAAGAATGATATACGAGAAACGGTATCCGATATCGTGAGTAAGCAATAAAAGTAAAGTATGTCGAAAAATATCGCTTAGTAGCACGCCCCCTTAATATCTTCTACATGAGAGCACCCGACGCGCCGTATCGGGGAATTTCTATCTGAATATTTTCTCTTCTTATTGTCGTTATCTGAAAAATATGTTTTTCGTACGGTCCGTATACCCCCTGATTCATTTCGGGGACATAATGACGTAACTAGACTCATGAAAGCGCTCTGATTTATATCTTATTGTCGTGCTATTAAAGTTCGGAGTTCTCTATTAAAGGGTGTCGGCGCGTTCCTTCGGGAGGCTCAAGAAAAATAGCTTGTACTTTGTCAACGTATTATGGATTCAGTGTGTGCGGTGTAGAGTCTATTTTCGAGTGGTCGAGGTCAGGGTGAGACCGGAAGTGGGAGGAGGGGGAATGGACGGAAGAGAACCGGAGGCAAATAACTTTGCCCTATACGTACATGTACACACTGAGAATAAAAATTCAACTTTCCAAGTTTGACAATGAAACGTTATTTATGCATTGTCGCGAAATTGTTGTAATTTGTTGTAATTATTATTAGGGTGATTAGAAAAAAATATTTTAATACATCTAAATTCCTTAAATGGAATATTATATTTCGAAAATATTTTAAGTAACCTGATACTTTCCTTGAAATAACTTGATTCATGATATCTGAAATGAGCGTATTCAAAAATTTTATCATGAAGTAATATAAATCTCACCTATAATTCCTATATAAATATTATTATCTAACTCCGAGAATAAATGTTTTAAAATTCATAAGACTTTAAAGAAAGTTTGTCAAAAGCCACTTTTATAGATCTATAAAACCTTTGTTTCCAAAGTAACAAATTTTTCGCTATTAAATGCGTATAAAATAAAGAGGTTTGCATGTAAACCAGTAATTTGTAAGAGTCCCAGCTTAAACCAATTTACTTTTAGAAAGCGCCCGCTCTTGAGTGTAGCACTTTATCGCTCGTAAAATTCCTTTTAGCAAACAATTATTGATACACGTAATAATGTAATAAATTAGAAATTAAATCCTTGCTTAATATCCCGTACGATCCCTTTGTGGTCTCGAAAATTCTTTGCGAAGTCGAAAATCAAAGCACGAAACAGAGAAAGTTGGGTGCCCTTTGAGCAGTCGCGTTATTATTTTCTCAAGAACCTCTTTTATATAAAAGAACGCTTCAGATGCTGAGGGTGGTAAAGGGAAAAATATGACGGAGTTGCGCTATCGGCGTCTCTATCTTTTTTGTGTTTCAGAAAGGGATGGAAAAGAGTTATTCGAGCACCTTTCGAGTTAAGAGTCTCCCATACGTTGTTACTCGTTACGTCATGCCTCGGGGTCGTGTGGGAGGTATTTCGACATATTTTATGAAAAATGTAACCGTCTTATGATACTTGAATGTTTGTAATGCAGCCGTTTCTAACAATAATGAGATGAAAGTTGCTACCGTTTGTTTTTGTATGGCTCGCCCACGCGTTTGTATCAGCGTGGGTAGTTAGTTATTTCTCTGGCATTAGTTATATGTATGACAAGACAATATGCAAAACGTAAGGGCAAGTCAATCGTGACATTTGTGGAAAGGTTCTTGCAACACTGCAATGTATTGGAGCAAATGCATGTTATGTTTTGAATTATGAATAAATAATATCTAGATACGAGAATAAATGTGTAGATAGACTGAGTTTGAATGACTAGCCGCTTTTATTCCATAAATAATATTTGTGAATACTTTCAATGGAAGTTTTGTGCTAAATAAAACGAAACTATTGTGCTAATAAATGCTTTAAATCTAAGCAAATTCTAAAAATGTGAAATCTTTCTACAGATTCTATCATTGCCAATCTGAAAAGTGTTTTGTACGAGAAATTTATTCAAACCAGAACCATCTTTATTAAGTTTCGTGTTTAAATACTGAAATATAAAACGTATTTAAATATCACGAGAAATCTCTTTAAAGAGGAAGTCTATTGAAAATGAAAAATATGCACTCAAATGAAAGTATAGAAGCCTGTGATAGAAGCGAATAGACGAAATAATAATAACTGTAGGAGGTTATTCGCATTTCAAACGCTTTGTTTTTATATCTTATAAAGGAGGTTTTATATTAAATGTCTATTGAGATGAATTGAATAGCGTAATGTTCTAGTTCATTAGAAAAACCTCTAAGTAATAGAAATAGGGTATTGATTAAACAAAACATTATTTCAATAAGGAACGTCTCAATGCTTTCTAAAACTTTAATTTAATTCTATGCCCTTTAATCGGAGCAAATATTCCATTTATGAATAAACGAGGCATCATTTTCAAGATGTCGCAACGATAATGGTTATTATCGTGGCGATGTCGTGAGACGTAATATCGTGTCGTGATATGGAGCAATTTTACTGGTGATTTTCGAGTGTTCCAATTTATATTAAGACGATACACAAAAAAAAATCCACTGCTTGGCGGGCGGAGTCTAATAGCTCGCTATCGCGAACGCCGGTGTGCGCGAAGTCATTCATTGCAAACTCGCCGCGCTGCCGCTGGCTGACTCGGGACAAACATGTATGGAGTCGTCATACAGTTATAATATTGTTATACATTTATTCAATTGTTGATTTATTGGTTTTATTTTCTTGCTTATAAACAAATAATCTTCTTTTCAACAACTACTTGACATTATTAATAATTATTATTATTTCGTAATGTTTACTTTATTACAAAATAATACAGGTTATAAATAATCTTTAAAATAACAAAAAATATTGTTACTCTGAAAAAATGAAATGGTACTCAATAACGCGGACTACTGAATTGATTTAGATAGAATTTGATGCTGACGTAGATATTACATCATGCCCAGAAATGAAAGGTACTATTTCTGAAAGAAGTTATAAACCCTAATTCTTCTCAGTCAAAGTGAAGAGTGGAAGATATCACTAATACAGTAAAACTGATGCGAAACTTTGGATGTTAATTTGTATATTTTTTTGTTAGTTGTTACTTAATCACGTCAAGACTACATTACCAATTTTGATAAAATATAGCTAATTGCCTGGATTTACACATAGGATACTTTTTATCCGAACTGAACACTTCTGTGGGATAAAACAGGATTCACGATATAACCTAATTCCACGCGGGCAAAGCCGCGGTCAGAATGATATTTTTTTAAATAAAAAAATTGTTTAAAAAAAAACACAAAATATATTGACGCATGTATTTATTTTTTTGCACTCTATTATAATTGTAATTATTCATTACAAATAATCAAAATAAAATAGCCAGAACAAAGTTAGGCCCTGGTAGGGTAGGTAGGCAGGTACAGCAATGTGAGACGAACACTGGCTTATTTATACCAATAATAATATATTATAAACATTAAATTAAGTTTACTTTCTAACAACAAAAATACATAATATTAGCTAATGTGAAAGCGAATCAACCAATCATCCCACAAAAATGAAATGTGCACACAAATATTCATCCAAATCGGTTCATGTCATTAGGAGGAGTGACTGCAGCGCCATCTTCCGGGCCCAATTGTGTTTCCAGATCACCCAGGAACTCAATTTAATATACTTACACAAAATTTTTCGAAATGAAAACTCACATTACTATGTAAATATGAATATAAACCTGTTTTATTACTAAGAAATTTCCCGCACAGGTGTAGTAAGTATAAATGAAATTAATATCAACATCAAATTCTTTATACAACATACTTATCTACCACCTTCTAAGAAATGTAATTCTTGAAATTATTTCGTATTTTTTTAAATATAATACTACTCCATTGAGCTCCTGTTCCATATTATGTCCGCCATACTTCCACTAAGTTCACCATGATTTTTTATTTCTTTGCACTTTGTTGCTTTTTGCTAAAAATGGAATCATGCGATAAAACCAGTAGAACGTTGATAACATACATTTTTGACTGAATAAAGGTACTTACGAAGGAGTGGGTTCACATTGTGAACAATCAGTGGGTTTATTTTCCTTGTGGATTCCGGATTTCTGAAAAGATTATCTATGCTATAAATGAAAAAATCTTACACATTCGTTATGTACTTAAAACAGGGGTACATATCAAACATCGTCTATAATACAATTATCATCAAATTTAAAATAAAACCAACTTACTTCATTAATTTGTTCCAATTGTAAGCATTCTTTTTCCTCCAACCTTTATGTTTCTTCTTCTTATTTTCTTTATTGTCCCCATTTGTCTCATTTTGTCTTATCGTGTTGTCACCCTTTTTTACGATTGCGCGAGCGACACAAGTTCCTCGTGTGACGGCCGTAGCGGGAATGACTCGTGCAGCGATCGGGGTAGGAAGGTACAGGGCGGCTCTCGCTATATTGGCTGGTCGCGCGCTAATTTCAAGTATTTCTTGTTTATTTCAAAACCATCGCATATTTCAAAATTCTAAATCGGTAGACGTATAGGTTGTATATTTTATAGTTAATATCCAAAAAGTCGTAACTTTACGTTTGTTATTTTGAATATGCCAGAGATTATAAAAAAATAACAATGAGAACTTTGTATTTTTTTTCTATCGAGAAAATATCATGGAATCATGTTTCTAAAACGGTAGACGTATTGTGTTACTATTGAACTTTCTTGTCAAGAATTTTCATCACGACAACTTTAATAATATAAAAATTACGAAGGTTTAAAAAGGGCCGTAAATGTTAGAAAAATTAATTCATCACCTTAACCACGAAAATATGAGAATTCTCTCTCAAAAATAATGATAAAAACGCCATATGTTTGAAAGGTGAATTCATAATATTTAAGTACGTAGATAGTACTTATACTTGAAACCTTGGTTTTACAAAATTTTAAAGTCACATAAATACAAGTATTACGAAGTATGTATATAAAATCGGTTACTTTAACAACAAATCTATATTTAACTGGGTGATTAACAGCTTGTTTTACACTGTCCTTTAAAATTAAAAACATCACATTATTGAAGAATCAATTTGATCTCAATCCCATTTCCTATTGTCGACTTAAAAGATTTACATTTTGATAACAAAATTGAGCTTTTAAGTTCAGTTAGTCGAGTACATAAATTTTTTATCATGTCATGATAAATTTTATGAAAAAATAAGAATACTCATAATTACGAGAGCCCAGTATTATGTATAAGAAGTCTGTTTGACGTGTGGAAGCAATAACAGCAATAATAAACTTCGGAAGAACGCCAGTTTTCCTTCTCAAGAGTCATACTAATACTGGATGAGCCATTTCCAATAATGTAGAGACAATCTCATTAATTAGTATAGTATAGATAGTGTTATTGATTTTATTGATGCCAAATTACTATTAAGAGTAGGAAATTGGTTGGAAAGAATATAATATAATTATTGTAAATCAATAATTTTTTTTATCTCATTTAAATTGATATCCTATTTTTTGATAATAAGTCATTACAGTCTGATAAGAAAATTGATCTCTGATAAACATAATATAAGTAATTCAACCAATCTACGTATAATATGGCAGTAATAATTATGTTAAAATAATGCATGTCAAAATATTAAAGATAGATGGTCATACAATCTCGTGTTTTGATGTCATTAATTACGCGTTAAATAAATAATCAAAAAATATACAACATATATCGTATTACGTGGCCTGTTTCAAATTAAGATAAGTCCACAGTAATAACTTAATTCATAACGTAAAGGTCACACTGAAATAAAGTGATAGCGTACAATTAAATGTGTGTATCGTGGATAAGATTGTGTTTATTGTAAGTGGAGTGTGGCATGTCTCTTATAATTACAAGTAAACGATACACGCCTTAAATATTGTAATATCTTGTTTTAAAATACGATTATAAGTGTGAATTTGAAATGTGTGAAATACATCTGTCGTACAGTTTTGTTATTTTTATATGAACTTTATGAAGGAATTTGTATTTTTACCTGTGCTAGATGCGGTAATGTTTTCGTTTAACAAGGATATTTCTAAATGATGAACAAATCACGTATTAAATAGGTTTAATTACAATTATGTAATTTGTGATTGATCGTAACATTGTAATAAAGACAAGAATATTTGTGGCACTTCCAGTAACTTAATTCCATGTCTTTCCTCGAAATATTATTCTCGCGTCTCTCATTATGAAGCAAATCATTACTCGGTGAAATCGTATGGAATCACGGAGAGGGATTATTGCTTTGTACACTTGAATTTGCACCCTTTGCGGTGTAGATAAGGTAAAAATTCGTTTGGACGGTGTCGGTCTCGCTATGATATGTCATCTGTATAAAAAAATATATTGAGAAAATGAAATCACGTCGATAGCGCTAAGAGGTTTTTAATATTCCTGCCAGTGGGCGGTGCATTGTTGTTGTTAAGTGGTGGTCTGGAAAACATATATTATTATCATATTTGGGGTGTTTTCGGATTGTGTGGTTTTGTATAATCTTGTGGGAGTAAGCGCATCATCTATATTATGAAAATCTATTAAGTGAAGAGGAACCATAGTTTCAGATGATATGATATCTACTATATTATTATCAGTAGGTATCATTGTCATTATCTCTGTCTATATTATAAGATTATCACTGCTTTAACTAACATAACGTATGATGACAGTATTACCATAATATTGTAATACTGTGGTATGATTATGTGAAATGTAAATGTTTATAGCATAGAGATAAAAAATTGAAATATTTAACGCGTTGTAGCAATTGCATAGTTTATGAAATCTTTAAGGAATTGATCGAATGGTTTTTTGCTACTTTGGCTAAACTGTGATCGTTATATCGTGATCCTAAATGTTGGTTATCTGTTTGTTATCGTATAAAGTTGATTTAAAAAATCTATTGCCCGTTTTCTAGACTACATAGATCAATACATATTTATTTGTATTTAAGGTATCAAACACGGGATGCAAAATCGGAAACTCATTTCGACTCAAAACGTTCACCTATACCAACATTCCCCACGTTTTCTCTTAACTTTTCTCACAAGACAATGAGTTCCTGGGTCTCTCTGTGAACTAGATTTTTCAAAGGTTCATGTACACTTAGTTTAACATTTAAAAGGTCGTTCGGGTCCAGATTAATCGCTGCAACAATCGGAACAACGCCAGTTAAGTGTTCCGCGTTGGCCAATACGATTAGATTATAAATAATCCTTAAAGCGAGAAATGTCATCCAATTGTTCTAATGTTTTCTTACTTAAGATTGTATCTTGTACTATCATGGATACAGTAATGGATTTAACACGTTGTTCTGAAGAATCATAGATATATACACTGCAATAGAACGTGTTTCTCTATTACAGATTATATTCAATGTGACTGTGCTAGGTTAAATATTTGTCTTGGATTTTTTCAAATGGCATGTATATTGAATGACCTTTTAGTTCTAAAATTTATAGATAAAACTTAAACGGAGCCGGTAAAAAATAATATGATACAGTGTCTATTTTTGAAGCGTTATTACTAGGAAAAATTCGACGAGGCTTTCCGTTTCACCGTTGCGTTGGTAAAAAATCTGTTATGAGTTTTCCTGGTGATGGTGAACTATCAACCCAATGGAGCAGAAATTTTTATAAAATGTTCCCAATACAAAATATCCATGGAAGAAATAACGACTGATAATGATATGTATTATAAAATATAGTTTACATATTATGTACCGTGAGCTAGCTAAAATCCTAAATCGTTCTCCTTACTTATTGATACCTATTCCCGTTCGTCGTCTGAAACTTACATGCATCGTATAGGTACATCTATCTATACAGTCAATCCCGCGTAGGTTATACCTACCTCGTCTCATTCCCTAAAGATAAGGAAAAATCGGCGAAAAATCCGCGAATAGCAGAAAGGGTGTCTCCACATGTCGTATGGGCGGCGTCTTACACACACATGTCTTACAATAGGTATGAGAATGCCTGCAATGCTTTGTGTTGACTTATCATTATTCTGAATGTAGTAACTGCAAAAAAATATTGAGCTTAAGAATTGAAGAAAGAGAAAAGAATTTAAATGCTGCATTTAACAACTTGTTTAATACTTAGTGACATATCACACTAGCGGATTGCGAGCGGTTTCAAAGCGGAGCGGGTGCGCAACGAATACGTTGCGGTTGCGCAGCGAATTCGTTGCGGACGCGTGGCAGATGCGCAACGTTTACGTCGCAGTCATGTACACTCATTAACAAAATGGAATCCGTGCTGGTTGTTACTTATAACTTGTGATAGTATAATAATTATGAGATCATTATTTTTTACGAGTTTCATAACATGTTAATGTTTAGGGTATTGTTTTATCTATTAAATCTTGGT
This sequence comes from Colias eurytheme, assembly GCA_907164685.1. Taxonomy (NCBI): domain Eukaryota; kingdom Metazoa; phylum Arthropoda; class Insecta; order Lepidoptera; family Pieridae; genus Colias; species Colias eurytheme. The sequence continues at coordinate 23,587 of CAJQZN010040662.1, forward strand.
CGAAATGCAATCAGATAACTTAATTGCTCATTAAGAAAGTTCATTAGTGAAATAAATGTTAAAGCTCCTTAACTAAAACAGGGCTATCTTATTATTAGATAAATAGCAGTGAATAGAAAATTTTATCAAGCAACCAGCAACTCACTATCACTTTGCTCATAATTAGGTTCACAAAATCTCTTTATAACATACGTTGCTATGGGAGAGATTATACTGGTCAGTCGTTACATACTTTTGGAATGTATGGTACATTCTAAAAGTCCTAGTAATTCAATTTTATAGCACCTTTTTTTAACAACTCCAGTTGTTATTACATCTTTAGTTAACTGTTAAGTAAGTGCATTTCCACAGTACGGTTAAAAAATTGAGTGCTACAGAAACGATGGAAATATTGAATGGAAGTTAGGCAAGGCGGAAGGGCTGGCTTTTGTGCGAGAGTATACAAAATGACGCGTCCGCAACGAATTCGCTGCGCAACCGCGGCGTGTTCGTTGCGCGCCCGCAACGTATTCGTTGCGCACCCGCTCCGCTTTGAAACCGCTCGCAATCCGCTAGTGTGATATGGCACTAAAGTTTTAAGGTCAAAAACGAAATACTCTTTCTAATAGGTATAGATTACATATTAAAATAAGGTGTTTTTACTAAAATATCATACACACTCTTGAAAAAAAAATGTTATGAAATACATATGTGTTAAATGTGAGAGGGCTGTAGGTAATTAACACTTAACCTAATAAATATCTTAATATCGTTTGTTATTAATCTTGAACTCTATCGTTTATATGAAATAAATAGAAGGAGACATTTATTAATTCAATAAGTCTTCTTCTATAAATACTTTGAACCGTCAAATTATTAACCACCGGGTCGGAAAGTAGTTAATAGAGAAGAGGTCAACATAAAATGGTTTGGATTACCATTTAGCGAATAACAGACAGACAGACGCGGTCGGTGACTTTACATATAGATTAATATAGAAGCTACAAGTAACACAAGAAGTTATTAATAATCAATGAGTGACATGAAAAATACAAGCTTCGAAAAACATGACGGTTTGCCCACGTATATGCTAATATGTGCCTCTTAACACGATTATATATTGTAATAGATTTCGCATTGGAATTATATGCGATAGCTATCAATATAATGATTGAATTTTGTTTTAACTTATGTTTTTTTTTTTGTTGTGTAGGCTCCTTTTATTAGAAATACATTTACGTGCAAAATCTGGAGTAAAGAGCTTATTAATGTAGAGTTTACGCTTAACTACCATATTCTAGGATTTTTTCTATTATCAAATTTATATATTACTAGCGGTCCGCCCCGGCTTCACCCGTGGTACATATTTACGTTTTCTCTACATAAGAACCATCCTCGTACTTCAAGGAATATAATAAAAAAAGAATTATCGAAATCGGTTCAGCCGTTCTCGAGTTATGCGCTTACCAACACATTTTGCGATTCATTTTTATATATAAGAAGATTACTAGGTTTCCGCCCGCGGCTTCGCCCGCGCAGTCAAAGAAAAACCCACATAGTTCCCGTTCCCGTGGAATTTCCGGGATTGCGTCATTTTCCCGGAATAAAAAGTAGCCTATGTCCTTTCTCGGGTATCAAAATATCTCCATACCAAATTTCATGAAAATTGGTTCAGTAGTTTAGGCGTGATTGAGTAACAGACAGACAGAAATAGTTACTTTCGCATTTATAATATTAGTATGGATTAAGATTAAGAAGATTGTGTCCCCTTCAGAATTTATTCAGCCGAGATGTTTGAAATTACATTACATATACTGTTATATTTGTATGATAGAGCAAAATGAAAGAAACTGGAAGATGAAACTTTTCTATCTGCATGTCTTTTTCTCCGCCAAACTTTTTCGCAGTTTTGCCAAGATACATAGGCCTATCTACATGTTAAATTGCATACATTATGTAAAGCTTGTATTTTTAGGCTTATATGACGTAGACCCTTTTATATAATAGTTATTAATATATATTTGAATCTTAATATAGATCATAATGCTATCGATATCTCGAAATCACCTACTGATTAATCTTACCTTTATCTCCCTAATTATCCAGCAACAGGCATTATCTTGAAATATGCCTATCAATAAATCCATTTTAGGCAATTTGTTGTCGTTAAGTGTTTAACAGATAGCATATAATTCACGCGCAATCAGCAATAGATAAATGCCATTGATCGACGAATTCACAGTAATAAATCGAATAAGACAAACACAGAAACGAAACAACAATTACGTGTTATCGACATTCCGATTGCAACACCGCCCACGTCACATCACTAGTCGATAAATCACGCACCGTGAGAATCAAGAGCCCAACACTAGTAATGTAATTAGTATATGGAAGGTTAGGTTTGTTGGAATTGAGACCTTTGGAGTGTATTTCGACAAGGTCGTCTTATCGAGGGTCTTATGATCGTCAAGCTGTAATGTAATAGTATATTTCTAAGAATTGCTAAGACGCTGTTAGAGTAAGTAGATATTATTTTATGGAAAAGAAACTAATTTAACCTGATCGCTACTTGCAGGCAGTAGCTTTAATTCGTAGTTGGTATTTTATTAAATTAGAAGATGTAGAGACTTAAGTAATGGTCCCATTGTGAAAATTTCTGAAAAGTCTCATGAAGTGTTAGTAATTAAAAAATAAATAAATTTGAATCGTAAATAGAGATATTATACAGAATCGTTGCTTTTCTTTGGAAAACAGTTGATGTCACTTACTTAAAAAATAAGAAACTTGCAGTGAAGCTTAACATTCGGTCTAGGTTATTTAAAACTTAGGAATATCTATCTACCTATCTGATAACTTCTATTCATTTTCTAGTATTAAGGACACAATAATTACCTTGAATATAATATGCAATAATTTAATTCTGTTTTGCATAAAATCAGGCCTCCACCAATCACTGAGCTGTCAAAATTAATATTACGAAATAAGAACAATAATATCATGAATATTAGGATTTCTAACCGAAAGCGTTTATATCGTTACGACTAGTTTTAAACGAACAATCGATTCTGCGTACAGAAAAAAATCCCTTAATTTGTTTAAAAATCAAAGAAAAATGTATATGAATGATTTTCCTATAAGTACGAACGTAATACTCAGTAGTAAGAACATTTGAAGACGTATTATAAAATTGTATTGCAGATGTATTGCATTAAAATGACTTACTTGAATATAATATGCAATTTCTTACTATACTTTAAGACTTTGAAAAGTTACTACTCGTAGAAATAAATTTTAAACATATTCACAATGTAATATCCGTTCTTCAATCACTCACCTAAATGAAACGTTAATTGCTTGCTTCTTGCATATTTATGTACAATAACAGCTGGCTGTATATCTATTGTTTTATAGATAATTACGAGCCCTATTCATCTATTATGACGTTTAAAATTATTACGTGTGGGTGAAGAATTCGTTATTGTATCTCGATAAATTTGCGAGACGTTGAAATGGTTATTGCGTCCCTCGTAAATACTTACCATTCATGTTTATTCAGTGTTTAACATTGAATATTAAGGAGGATTCGATTTACAAAATGTCGTTACGATATTTTAAAATTGGCATAGAAGTATGAACGTACGATTTATATAACTACGAAAAACACGGTCAGAAAGAGCAATATGTTTTGTCCAAATTAATTTACGCTCACTTGCAATATTCAGTTTATTAACTATTCATTTTCTGAATAGCGTTAATTGTTTTTGATACGTCTCAAAGAATTTCATAAATATATTTTATAGGACTGACATTCATCTACATGACAAGCACATAAAATTCTATCACCATTGTTCATTCTTGTTATTACGACCCAATTTTTATTAATGAACCTTTATGTTCTGTTATTTTTTTAAACAACTTTATTTATTCGGTCAGGTGCCCGTTTAACAAAAGTTTCATGAATAATGTAAGACTGTGTGGCAATTTATCTGAAAACAAACAATTAAATACAATTGACAATTTCAAAACAAAAAAGTGTTGTGCATTTTTTTTTATTCGTGACAGACATTAAAAATATTGGAAGCCTTTGGCGAAATAACATTTGCGGTTACGATAAATCGTGTCGGTAACAAAATATCGTTACGATATTTCTATTCAGCTTTACGTATATGGCGGCTATTAGCCTAACACTTACAACCTACATTATTGTACAGATAACTGATAGAATGTATGGCTTTATGGTCGAGTCATTTCAGTGTTTGGGAGTTGAATTTCGCAAAACATTTAGTATTCACACCCCAAAGTTAGTGTAACAGATAATAATATGCCTCGAAAATCGAAAGTAATGTTTCATTGTATAAAGTGCTCTTTAAATTTTAGCATTGAAATTCTTATTCATTTCTTAGCGTTTTTGTATATTGGTTCAAGCGTTTTGCCTGAACTGATCGCGATCAAAACACATAAGAAAAAGAAATGGTTAGGGAGCCAGGTGCAAATTTGGTTAACTATTTCCTCTCAAGAGATAATTCGTCAGACGCATGAGAGTATAGTATTATAAAGCCTCGTGAACGTCAGCTGGCGCTCGGTTGGGGGGGTAAGCTTTTGTAGCCTCCCACGCACATAGAAAAAAAAATACATTCATTCATTCATTTCCTCTCAGCTAAAAATTTGTCAAATTGTAGCTAACCCAATATCTCAACGAAAAAAAATAGTCAGCTGGTTACAACATAGTGTATTATACGTCAGCTGGTGTCTCGAACATGAAAGTTAAATTTAAAGAAAAATTTATTTTCCGTTATTTCCTCTCAAACAAAAATTTACCTGATGATAGCTTATATGTAACTGTGGATAAGTATATATGTCAGCTGGCTGTATCTTGGTGGAAAAACCGTCAGCTGATACGGGAGGCTACAACCGCTCTTCCCCCCAACCGAGCTCCAGCTGACGTTCACGAGGCTTCATAATACTATACTTTGATGCATTTTACTAATTACCGCTTGAGAGGAACTTGGTTATAAAATCTGCTGCTGGCTCCCGGACCAAAAGGCCTATGTCCAAAGTGTGAAAGAATTTTCAAAATCGTGAACTACAAATTAATACCTTTTTCATAATTTTCACAACTTTTACACTTACCTTTAGTTCAACCATTTTCATATTGCGAGCGAGCATCAATCTATTTTCACACATCCCCAGAGCATAGTTTAAACCGACCAAAACATCGCCCATAACCAGCAATTTCCCGCCACATTCACTGTAGACTTCAAACAAAACCTATTAGACGCCTTCAACGTGTTCCATGCGCTGAAGAGAGTCTCAAAATTAGGAACATGCCGTATCTCAGATCAGAGGCGTTGAGAGGCCAGAAGATACCCTCTTGCGACGGAATAAGAGCCGTGGGGAATGTAAAGGTTTTTCTTTTATACGCGCGGCGGTCTTTGTTTTTCTTCGTTTTATGTTCTATTTTTTAGGTTGGAAAATGTATGGTCACTTGCGTTGGGTTAACGTGATGTTATCGAGTTCAGATTGTACTGGTGCTGAAGGTAAACCGTAGATAGTAGCAAGATTTTAATAAATAGAAAACGAATAAAATGTAAAATTAGTATTCCTTCCCACATGCACCAGGGCGGCAGCAAACAGAAGACGTAAATATTATGATATTTTTAAACTTACCTATATTTTTTAAATCTTTACATTTACTGTTCATTATACAACATAATGTTGAGTTATGCGACAAGAAATGAAAACGAAGAAAATGCTATAGACACTGAATTAAAAGTGTCGTGAAATGAATATTCACATGCACCAGGGCGGCAGCAAACAGTAGCAGTAAACCCTTATGAGGCGGGATTGGCGCGTCCCCATGCAAGATCACGGCGCGCCTGACTTCGCACTCATTGTGAAAAATGGAGCCTCTGAGGGTGGCACCTCCTAGGCCTGCTTGGTACTTGGTAATGTTTTATTTTTTGCGTTTGCGGAAGCATTTGGATTATCATTTTATAATTACTATGATTTTACAATATAGTAACATGAAGATATTATTGGTAAATATATTTTTTTTTGTTGTTTGTTGACTGACAGACACAAATAAAAAGTCTCAATTTGGTAAAGAGAAGAATACACCTAGAGCGAAATACTCGTAAAATAAACTGTTCGATAAAATAGATTAACACTTTTCTGCCTAAGTACCTACATGGGTTTACATTAATTTCTATTTTAGGTACCTTTTCCTCGTATATTTTGTTACAATTTGGTTCTAACGCATGCAAATTTCCAAAAATGAACCGAAGTGTGTACAAAAAGATAACACTTTCTTCCACCCAAAAGGAAAACGCAACCTGCATTGCAAGATACAAAGTATTAATCAACAATACAGGGGTTAGAATCTAGCTAAGAATTGCTCCCAGCAGGTGGGTTTCAAGGGTTAGGGTGGTTCTTTGTTCCCTCCATTACAATATTCCCGAAATGAAAGAATCCGACATAATCTGTCCGACACGCAATTTGGGCTTTATTCGAGATTCGCGCGATTTGTCATAGCTTTGTTCTCGTAGAAGTGTTATATTAATGGCTGTGTATTTTGGTTATGCATTTTCGATCGTCTTATTTGGTTATGGTATAATATAATATACCGGTTAGTGATGGTACCGTGTACACTTTATTAAAAATAATTATCAGGATTTCCAAATAAGTGAGTTGAAAGATATATACCAGCTTTATGTAGGTTTAAATATATCTATACATAAAGTTGGTATAGTATATATTTTATGTATCATCAAAAAATCATAATTAAATTCAACTGCACTTTTCAAGTATTCGTATTCGTTAACGGTCTCCTATAATTCAGTTTTATTGTGATTTACCTTGATTAATAGATAACAAAATATCTTTTGAAAGGCCGACTTATTCAATCTATTGAAATTATTGAAATAAAAAGTGTACTTCAATTAACGCTTTTTAGTTTTTATGAACGAATAGTTAGATATAATTTCATTGAAATATGAAGAGAGTTTTATTTTATTATTTATTTACCACTCGTTTTGTCAATTCATTTCAACAACTTTAAGCTAAAAAATAAAAGCTGAAACATCCCATACAAATGTCAAATTTGGAGCTCATTCATAGATTATACAAGCCCACAAAAGCCCGGCAATTATGCGGGAAAGATGTTTAATTTACTTGCCAAATATTCAAAAGGGTCGTGTAAACATTGAAATCGCGAGGTCTGCAGTCTTTGGTACAACTTGCATTTTTAAAGAGGCGCAAATGAGCGAATGGCTTTGTTTTTACCTACTACAGACCCGTCCAGTGTAGCTTGAGCCCTCATCCCTCATATCTCGCCAAGAAATCTAATGAGCATAACATTGCTAGGAGGCTACAAGTATAATGGCCCTTTGAAGAGCTGCGAAATAACTTAAAAAGAAAAATTAATGCAGTGAAAAAGAAAATAGGAATGCTAAATGAGGAAATGTAAGCATGTAGGTTTTATATCATTGCTATGAATATTACAGCTGCATAGACCTATAGGTGGTTTTAAAAGGCCTTTGTACTTTTTACTCGTATGATAAAAACTGTATGAATTGGTAGTGTTAAACTTTCCGTGTATACGTGCTAATTATCTTTTGAAGATAGCTGTATAAATTGCTATCGAATCAACATAAATATCACAATCTAAAATAAACAGTAGTATTTATGAACGTGAGATAAGATCGTTGCAAAAATTACTGGAAAATATATTTGCGATAGTCAGATTATCGTTAATCGATGCTCCAACAAAAGGCCATAACTCAGGGCTATCTGGAGATTCAAATTGCTTATCGAGCAGCAATTAAAATGCAATTAATTATTAATTAATTTCAAAATCCCCATTGAATCGTCGCGTGCGCAGGTGCAAAGTGTTCGCGATTGTCTCAGTTGACACTAATTGGTTTACTTCTAAACGCAAAGTGCAAACATATGAATTGCATTAGCTGCCATTTGCAAAACGCATTCGTTGTTGTTAGTATTAATGCGTTTCCTCGTGGAAATGTATGAATAAGTAAAGATTGCTTGCGGGTAATAAATTGAGAATGCTTGACCGATTGCGCTTGAGAGGGTAATGTTATGTGATTATTTCCAATTCTTTTTTTGTAAAAAAAGAAGAAAATTTTAAAATATACAGCATTATCAATTAAAATCATTTCAAATATACACCTATAAATTTCAGTACCAATATCATAATAAGTATAATAATAGATGCTATAACACCTACTTTAAACCCTAAAGTGTATTCCAATATCTCATGCATATTTTGGCTATTTTAAAAGCGCTGACGTCACAAAATCGAGGCGGCCATGCAATCCCCTCCTGTTCTCGACGCCTCAGCACAAAATGAATGGCGCCCCATACTTGTATTCAAGATCCAGACAAATTGTAAGGGCTTCTTCAACTTTAAGGCTGAAAAATTATCTGCTTAACTGATACTATAGTGTAAAAGCTTGGGAATAAAACTCAGATTTGCGTGCGTGTAATTTTGTTTTGTAATACTTTTTTGATTGTGCACTGTTGGGTTATTTTGGATGAATTCCGTTTAGAGTTAAATGGTGGATGTTTAAACTAGGACAATAGCATTTGAATAAACGACAGAGCCTTGCCAATAAAATAATTTACTAAATATTTTCTCATTTTCTAAGAATTTCCTAAAAAAAGATAAATAATTCCTTGCTTTACATAGAAAGTGATACTTTTGCTGTGACCTTTTTCAAAAAATTATTGATAACCTTCCATAAAAAATAAGTAGTTACCATGGACGTATAAAAAAAGACGGACGCCGTATTACGAACAAACAACGTGAAGCCACATAGTAAGCTAGCGATCGTGTAAAGACAATAAACACGCACACACTCTCACCATAGTAAGCTAGTCGGCCGCCATTACGTCGTGAACTACCGACTGATTAACTGCGTCACTGTTTCACAAAAAATATTTAAAATGCCGTCTTGCGTGGTTAAATGGTGTCGCAACAGTACAATTTTAAATAACAAAACACAAGGGATTACATTCCACAGGGAATCAAGTTATTTCTTTTATGTTTTAATGACAAAATTACTATGGCAAAATTTATAGAAAAAAATACAGCCGCCATTGTTATCAGGACCGCTGTTGCCATGGCAACATGGCACACACACATGGATGTTTCGCCGCCATTACTAGGCTTCACTCAATGTTTAGGCGATATACCGTCCGTCTTTTTTTATACGTCCATGGTAGTTACATTATTTTAGAAAGAAGTATTCATATACAATTCAACCATTGTCTTTTGGACCCAAGCTTAAAATCACACATTATCCATGCAAAACAGAAAGTAGACAGTTAAAAAAAATCTTTTGTCGCACAAGTACGCGACTATTTGGCAAAGCTGAAAACCCTTTAAAAATGCCCAGAGAATGAGAAAAAAATTATAACCCCCTCGTCAAAGGAGGGTCATATCGCGTTGAACATGTCTGGAGTACCTCACTTTTTGCTATACTTTTATTTGTCAGGTGTTTTGAATAAGGCCGGTGATGCACGAACGTTTATTGTCTCAAGAATGGTTGTAATTAGTCTCTGAGATTAGGACTATAGAAGACGAAGAATTTTATTCTGTCTCTGTAGTAAGGGTCGAAATTAAACTTGTTTTGCTGTCGCGATAATTAACGTGATATTTTTATTTTTAAACAAAAGAAAGCTATATGCTATATTCAAATGTATTGTCCAATGGGTCATATTTTACAAACGTGTTTTGTTTGAAGTGCTCGTACTATTGCAATAGTAAATGGTAAATAGATACATTTTTGAAGCGATTGTTCAATACAAGTCTGATAGTCAAGTATCCTTGTCATGATATTTTATATTTTTCATCGAATAAAACGTCTTGTATTTATAATATTGTATGGCAATAAATCCGGGATTTATTTCTATGAATGCACATGAATTTGCAGTTTACATAAACTTATTCTGTTTACAATTCCTCAATGATATACGTCTTATATATATACGCGTGTAAATAATAGCTACTTATAAGGAATGTGTTTATTGTGACTCATAAATTGTGTAATTATTCCAACACGTGCAATAAAGTTCTATGCAATTTATTCAATGTCAAATTATTATTCCATACAATGTAGTTCAGTGTAACGTGTAACGTAATACAAGTTTTAGTAAATAATCACACGCTTGAGAGTTAACAAACAGTTAACAAAACTATTTTAAAAGTGATTATTTGATTATACCGCAGTCTTTAGTTCAGTAATTATTTATGAAAACATTAGTTATGTTACAATATGGATGGTTCTACAATCGCACAGAAAATCGGCGTCAAGTTGTACAATAGTTGTAATGTGTACATTTTAGTCTATTCTCTATTTTTTTTAGTCCCATCGACAATCCTTTCCTTATACTTTAATCTTTTAAGACTGTCAACGCATTTGCACAGGTCCTACCTTGGCGACGGGACCCACCAGCTCAGTTGTCCCTTAGGACATAAAAAAGTTATAAATCCATGTAAATTCAATATAAATCCATCACATGTCATTGAACAATATGAATAAAATAAGTATTCATCATTTTTGTAATGAAATAAACGTAGCCTTACAACGCCACGAAATGCGCGCACGTTCGTAGCCCGCTTAAAACACATCGTCACCTTATATTATGTAGATGCTTATAAAGAAGCGTTTGTGTAATCTTTTGTCGTAAGCATAAATTTTTGATATGTACCTAGTAGAATAACTAGGTATATTAAATAAAGTACTTCTTGTTTTTATAACTACAATGTAATGTTTGGAAGAACCACTCCTATTAATTTTATAATGTATCAAACATTGATTCCACTAATTTACAAAAAAAGTTTCTTCATGTCAGTATAATTTTATGAAAAATAATCTGTCGTCTAACAAATTCACTTTCGTAATTAAAATACTTTAAAATATTAGCACAGAATACTTAATAGTAGCTAATATTAGTATCGATAAATAGACTAATCACAATACATGTATGCAATATGATTATGTGCTGAATTAGTTTGAATTTCAATAACCACTACGGAATTACTGATAATGCCAATTCTAAGATAACCACTTAATTCGAACCAATTATTAATTGATTGTTGTGTAGCATAGAGTATAGACATTAATTATACAAGATTTGTACATAGAGAATATAGTTTTTAATGAGGAAAATTATTAATGCAAAGAGGAACAAGGCAAGTAAGGGACTTCTTTATTTAATCTTAAAATTGGTTTCATATAAGTGTGTGTGTGTGTGTGTGTATCATAGTAAGTATAAACTAAATCAATATATACAACAATGTCTGGAGAAATTTATTTACACAAATAGTTTTCACAAACGTTTTTAGTTCAGACAAAACCAAGTGCATTATTTTGCGTTAAAATATTTAAATTAACTTTTTACCATTATCCGCGAACTTTAAAAAACATACCTGACTTGTAAGCCGTTTAGTTTTTTCGACATATTTATTGCTCTTTATTTATATAGAAAATAGCGTATACATAGGATGGGCAAGCAAGAAAGCTCACGCATTGTATTAGGGACCGCAATTGTACATAAAAACTTCGCAATCCATATCTTACCATATAGTTTGAAATATATCGCCCATGTACCAGCAATTCATCATGATTATAAAAGGAAGCTGTACATCGTGTGCCGAAGCCTAATCATTATGTAAATACAATACAATAAATCGTCTACGTGTCTTTGAATGTGGCACCGACGGATGAAAACGTGTGACAGAGGTGAGATGTGATATAAAAAGGATATAAATAATTAATCTCGATATTCCGTCTTGCTGTTTGTGGGCTAAGCGCGAGCGTGCAGCGTGGCGTGAATGGCAGATTTAAGATTGCTAGTTGGCTGTCAAAAACTTACAATCGCGGCGTGAATGGCGGATTTATGTTATTCAAAATTATGGCTGTCAAAAAAATAACAATTTTGTTTTTTTTTAAGGAGAATAATTTATAGATGAATTAGGATAGGGAGGGGTTATAGACAAGAAGAAGAAAAACGAGGGAAACATGGTTATTGAGTATTTATTCAATTTATTTTATGAAATAAGGCTATCTGCACTTCGGTAGTGAAATATTATAAGTTAAAAAAAAATCAAGAACTATTTCATTATCAACTCAATTCATATTTTGTCCACAATTATTTTTACTTTAATTTAATTTTCTTAATAATTTACTATTTTTTTGATAAAGTTAATAAAGCCATCTAAGGGCCTTGCAAACGATATAATCTATCTAAATCTATCTATATATATCTATAAAATGCAAAGGATTGGCGTCATTATAAGCCATCAGATGTAGTTGTTTTTTATCTTAATAGAAAATCTACAAAATTATCTTGTAAGTGGAAAGCTTAGTAAGAATATCAATTCAAAGCCTAGAACATAAGAAGCGTAGATACTAGATAACATATAAAATTACTTAGTTTATTTATCAAAGAATGTCAGTAACAGTTTCTGCCAAACCATTTCCTAACTTACAATATTGACGTTTTAATTCCTTTTTTAATTAATTTTATTTGTCTGCGCAAAATTGATTACATTCTTCATGTAAGTAGGTACCTACATAAGAAGTAAAAAGTCGATTACCGAATATTAGGTGCCAATTTTACTCTTTTTTTAATTTCTAGTTGCCTGTTCTTTGTTTACACTAATTTAGAGAAATTTGCGATGCCATCAAATTGTTGTTAATCGCCTCTACTCTAAACTTAGACATCTACACTCTAACCCACACACACAGCACAAAAAAATCACTTTGAGTTCCGTCTGTGCCTCCATAATGCCCTTTCAGTCGAATGGCAACATCCATCCAAGAACGGGATTATGTATGTGCCTTAGTTCTTATTAAAAAAAAACGATGACAGATTTGTTCGTATGGACATCCGTTTCAACAGAGAAATATCTATTTTGCTACAGTTTATGCTATGAAATATCGTGCATATTGAGGAATAGAAACACGTGTGGATTGAGAAATGATTTCTGATTTTTCTGTGGTTTTAATACATGCAAATGTTACGTTCAAACACCGTATCAGGAAGAATAAAACAACATCTTTTTACATCATAGCTATTTATCGTTTTAAAAGCGGTTGTTTAATGCTCATGGTTGTACGTATTGATCGATCAAAATTTTGAATCTACCATCGGTGATATTGTCCAGTGGGTAATATAGTTCTAACAAAACGAAATTCTTCGTTCTTCTTTGACCTAATCAGTACTGAGAGTTCCGAATAAAAAATAAAAGAAATGAAAACAAAGTTGCTCAATTGTTTCACGTTTAAAATAATTATTCAATTCAGTCAAAATAACAATAATATAAACAATAACAAATATATTCAATTCAGAAAGATAATCAAAATAACGGCAAACTTGATCGAATAGGTAACGTATACGACTTACATTATGAATATAAATTATAATAAACTATACGAAATATATGTTGTTATAAACATAAATATCTTCTTGACTGTACTAATGAAATGAGTCATATGTTATGATGTCATATGTTGTGATCCACGTTCATATAAACCGGTCAGGTGCGAGTTTGACTTATTCTCGAAGGGTTCAATACAATATGAATATGCCATCTTCAATGAATGAAATATGATTATTTAAAACCGTATTCGTGGTTAATATTATAGTTTATACAAGTATAAATAAAATATAGAAATATAGAAAGATTCGAAACCAACCAAAGAACAAAAACATCAAAATATTGTTCATTTGGTAATTATGAGAGACATTAAGAAAAAAAATTATAATTTTCTTTAATGAAAAATGCTCTGTATATCATAGAGGTATACCCAAAGTAAACATTAAAAAAAATGGACGAACCTGGCTTACTGCGCTTGCGTCGGCGTTGTGTCAAAACAATGTATAAAATATAAATTTAGAATATTTTAATAGTTTCTACAAAATTGAATTATAGTAGAGCCATTTTAATAGGCAACATTTGACAGTTCAACAAAATTCAACAACGTAACCTAGTAACGACGACATAGAATAACATGATATTTCGTTTTGTTAGAACTGCACATTTGCTTAACTTTTTTCAATTACGATTACATATTTATAATAATAATGACCGATGCAACTAATTTTAAGATTTGATTTTACTGATAAACCATTCTAAACATAATAAACATTTTCTTATTTAAAGAACTGACGTCGCTACAATTTTGTGTCAATAAACCTTTTTTCTTTATAAATACCAGAGACGTTACTCTAAAAATCGAAATCTGACATCAAGAATCGAATGCATTGGTTACTTGGGAATAAAAATCATCATAAATTATTGACATGTGTTTCAAGTTCGATTGACAATTGTTTCAAGTCCGTATCGATTAATTCGCTTTAATCGATGTTTTTAAGCAGGTTACCACCCTATGAAGATAAAATTGATAGACGTCAAATGTTGCCTATTAAATTGGCTCAACTATAAGAGCATATACTGCCGTTAAATGAACGGTATCAAAATCGATTAAAAAATATTTAATTATCATAATCTCACTATAATTTAAAAGCTCTCAGCCGAAATTTATTCATCATACCTATTAAATCAATTAAACAATTAATAGTTTGTATTTGAAACAATTTCTTCGGAGCGGATACATAATTGCGAGCCGGAACCGTAATTGAAAACACAAGTAATTAAAACGTACTTATAAATTAAAAATAGTGCACACGAATATAGTACTTATTGCTACACAATAGAAGCTCTTATGGGTGGGCAATATATGTGGATTGAATAACAGTTTTCAACGGCCCATTAAAATTTCTTTGTGGTATAATTTCACCGTGATATAAATAACAAGTTGTTCCAAATTTAGTTATTAAAGTGTTAGGTCAATTTACTTAATTACTTTTTGTGTAATAAAAATGCAGCCTATGGTTTATTATTTAACGCTTAGTTAAATCTGAGTTTAGCTCCGGGATATTGTTGTTTCCATTCTCAAAGTATAACCAGTTTGTGAAGTGGATTTTTATACATTGATTAACATAATTCTTGAA
The DNA here is from genome assembly GCA_907164685.1 of Colias eurytheme. Lineage (NCBI taxonomy): Eukaryota > Metazoa > Arthropoda > Insecta > Lepidoptera > Pieridae > Colias > Colias eurytheme. The sequence continues at coordinate 38,608 of CAJQZN010040662.1, forward strand.
ATTTGTATACAGTGACATGAAAAACCTACTTCAACTTTTAATAGAGTTCGGACAAAAAATATTTTAAAACTATTATGCTTTTTCTCACCATAGTTGTTTTATTTAGGTCTATTGATAATATACGTATTATTTATTTGATTAGCTTTAAATTACCTGTGCTTTCAATATGTGTATTACGTCGGTAAGTATGTAGGTAGTAGGTACTTATCTTTTATATTTGACCTGAAACTCAAATTCGCAAATGTTGTGTTGCCTTGCCTTTAAAAAAAATGCGTAGGTAATTTCTGTTTCCTAATTTCATTCAACAAATTAAACCTCATCAAAGCCTATCCCGTCATAGAACCTGAACATATTTATCCAACATAGTTATTATATTCTTATTGTTTTAGTTCCATGAGATAGTTTCCCGGTAACCGAGCTCACGATTCTTAGATTCGAATTAATTTTTTTCGAACTATTTCTACGTGGAAATGCTGCGTCGATCGTGATGAATTTTGTTTTGTTTTTTATTAACTACAGTAACATTTCAAGGGATAGAGCACCTCTATCTCTCCTCTGTATATGTCATAATGGTTTACGTAATTTTTGTAATTGGTTACTCTATTAAGATACGAATATCTTCGTATCTACTGTCATGAACCAAGTTAATTTTATAAAAGGGTCCTCAAATCAAGTAGGTATTTTTTAATATTTATTGAGTGTATTAGAAGAATATCAGTTTTTACAAATAACTCTTATCTTGACCGTAAGTTAATTGCTATACCTAATCAAGTAATCATTATACTAACAACCATCTTTTCATTGATATTTAAATTCTGGCACGATTATAAAAACACTATTGTATACCATATCATTATAATTTACGCCGCAATTATTGACGATAGTTAAAATAACCGTTAACAACGCGAGATTCCATAATTAGCATTGGTTTCTACGTCAAAAGAATTTAAGGGCGCGGCCTACGGTCTCGAAATTGTGACTTGTAAACAAACACTTTCCATATAATTGTCCAAAGGGCCCACTACATATCACAGCAAATTAAATCTTATGGGTAAACATTTACAATTCAAAATCGTCCATTCCTCAAATCGAGCGTTTTCAACGTGTTACAACAGCCTTTTCCCACGGCGGTCATCCAAGTATAGTTCTTGTGACGTGTCGCGAATGCAATTAGATATTTTACTGCGTCAAAAATAAAGCTGAAATTAGTGTGTAACGTGTCCAAAGGTTTGTAGTTTTCACTGTAGTCATTTCTCGTAGTAGACAAGCACTACGGCCCTTGTATGGGCGTATATAATTAATGGTTCGCAGTGTTCTGCACTGGCATTTTATGCACGGTTTGATGAGAAATTTTCTATACAGTCTGTCACTTCTCATTATGAAAAACTTGTTAAGAGGTTTGTTTAGGCTTTAGATACGCCTGTCGGTACATATTTGTAAAGTTGCATTCGAAAGGTAATATGGAAAACGAGTACGCATTAAGCTTTTTATATTTTGTTTATAATACATTGTAAAAAGATAGCATTAATTAATAGATTCTGTATCGTAATGAGCTGTTGTCCTTTAGAGGGTGAATATTCACGTTTTTCATATTTTTTTCGTTCGTCGTTTATTTTATTAACGTTACCTGTATTTATAGCTTCATTTATGGTAATCGAATTTAGCCTTTTTGAAAATGAATAATGGTTAATGTGTATGTTTTATGTACATCAAGAACAATTAACTGCATATTGTATGCAATATTTTTTGTTATGTATTTAACAAGTTGTATAATAGATACCGTTATTCCAAGGGGAGAATTGAGTTCACTCATGTAACAGTAGTGCTTCGCACATGCTTCTCAATGAATATCGATTGATTATAATTAAGAATTATAAATACTAAGGACATAAATAAAAATTAACGACCGAAAGAAAGAGACTCTATATTTCAAAATGTTTCTTTATTTAATCTTTCAAGAATAAAACAAAAGAAACACAATGGAAGTTATCTAATATGGAGGAAAACACAAAATAATATCTTTTCATCAATTTAAAACATTTTACTTTACTATAAACAGTCACATATCGAAATGGTTCCATTTTAAAAACGTGATTTATTAATTAACCTCTAGATATAATATACGATACATCGAAAATTCAAAACCATTTTAATCCTGAACCATTAAGCAATCATTACATTATCCCTTTGCTAAATATTTGCAAATAAGCTTACGCAATCGATCAAAGGGAATGAAGAGCTTGAGACCACTACAATATAAGTCGGTGTAAGCCTCGGTTATTGAGTGAGAGTGATTGATAAACAGTCGGTACATGGTCATGCAAGTTTGATGTATGTTTGTCATGTATTGAGTGCACTTATAGTATACGACTTATTTAAAGGGCTTTTTGGTTGAGCTGTGTAAGGGCTGTAGGATTGTTGTTACTCTATAATAAGTAATGTTTAAGTTTTGATGGAAAATAAAATAAGTTACTTATAAGTTATATCATAGAGTTATTCGTCAATCGTCATTTTGTTTCTGTGCATGATGTATCCGGAACGTACTGTTGTCACGAATAAATATCCTTCTATACTGTAAAATATATTGAAGAGAGATACAAATATAAACTACGCCAGTCTTTAACAATATGAACATTGAGCAACTAAAAGAGAGATGGATTTTTAAATGATATATGTATGTAATTTTATTTTAATAAATTAAAACAGTTGAATAACGACACAGAATGATTATAAAAAAACTCTTTATAAAACATTATTATAACGAAACTTTTAATTATAAAACCCAACAATATGCAACAAAAATGTATTAAAACCTCTTTGTTTCATAAATGCATTGAAAAGCTCCGCAAAATAATTTATAATTGTCATAGCAAAATGCGCTTTTTATATATTGTATAAAGTTCATTTTTTAATAACTGTAATTAGTTGTGGGCATAAAATGCTTCAAAAAGTGTCCGATATAATAATGATGAATGGCTTGTCCTGTGTTGAGATTTGGGCGCGTCTCTTTTGTTAGCGAATAGGTATACATTTCTTTTTCACTTTTATAATAATTCTTTCTACGCGTTCTACTACGATTTATTAGGTACTATTTATACTATTAGGATAGTATTTTATACTTTATTATTAATTTAAAAAATGTTTTACACAAAGACAAAGTGCTAAAAATCGTGATTATAATATACCTACATGGGCTTGTCTTACGTATGGGAGTATAGTCAACTCTACTATTATTAAGTTAAATACAATTATCATCCGGCGTTATTAATTAGAATATATCTGCCATTTTCCTAGTATGTATTGATTCATATTATTTTAATAGTTAAATTTTGTTTGGAATATACTTTGTTGATAAATTTGTTACTTAATTTAATACATAATTTACCTGAACGACGTCATTATTTAAATACATGTACTCTGAAGAAGTTACAGCCAATACAAGTTTAGTTAATATATAAATATGCTAATGTTAGAGCCAATTATAAGTTAACATTTGAAGTAATCCAGTGAGCAGTTAGCATTTACTTTTATATTCGTTAATAAATAACATTTAATTGATCGATTGCAAATACATATGAATTGACAAATTATTATTTCTTATGTCCTAGATACAATATTTATTAATTAATAATATGTGTACATATCTTATATTAAAATGCATGTCAGATTATTAATAATTCAATCAGCGACCCTTACCAAAACCTTTTGTATCAAGAATTATTATTATTATGAAATAAAAATATTGACTGCTAAATATGTAGCGTAAGTCAATACCACAATTCTGATTACAACCACACCTCAGTCCTAATAAGTCAAAATTTTTCCAGCGGTGCATGCCTAAGAAATAAACATACATACACATGACATTATCCTCCTTCTTTCGCAGTCGGGTAAAACCCGCTCCTTTCAACAACGATCGCAAACACTAAGACCACACGCAAAACAAATGCACCTCCAAATTAATTCACATTAGCAATAGATAACGTTATCAGTCGAGTTTGATAAATGGTCGCAGTGACCATCTTCAGTATAGAGTGGCATATAATTGCGTCCGGTCACCGGTGCAACTTATGTATGCAAATGAGGTTTCTGCTTGCTCTGTACGTACGAAGTAATAGTAAAAAAAAATTGAAATATGGAAGAGCTTTTTCAGGATTTAAAATGTGATTTATTAGTATCAATCATAAGTATTATAAAACAGTCATCTGTCACGTTAGTCTATCTGTTCGCGATAAACTTGAGTACCTACTGAACCGAGTTTTATTATTTTTTCACTGATGGATCTATCTATCCGATCAAGGTCTATTTGAGGTACCTTTATTATATTATGTTAAGTTTTAGACAATGCGGTCGAAGTCGCGTGCGGAAAGCTAGTCGAAAGTGCTGACGTAACAAAACCAAAAAAATAATGCAATCCAATTGACAAAGTTCTTCTTATCTTGATCATCGATTGAAATTTATACCTAGACTAGCTTCCGCCCACGACTTTGTACGTGCATCCCCGTGTTTCCCCGTTCCCGCAAGAATTTCGGGAAATCCTTTCTTAGCGGATGCCTACGTCCTAACATCTACCTGTATGCCAAATTTCATCCCGATACGTCCAGTGGTTTGGGCTGTGCGTTGATAGATCACTATATCAGTCACCTTTGAGTTATACATATAATAATATATAATATATACCTATATAGATGTCAACATAACCCAACAAGCTTAAAAAGTACCATAATATGGAGGTACTAGTTTACGAAACCATATGAAGTATGGAACACTTTACAATATTACGTACTAGCTTTCCACCCGCAGCTTCACCCGCGCAGTCAAAGAAAAACCCGAATAGATCCCGTTACCGTGCGATTTCCGGGATAAAACCTATACTACCTATTTCCCGGGATAAAAAGATAGCCTATGTCCTTTCTTGGACATCAAAATATCTCTATACCAAATTTTATGCAAATTGGTTCAGTAGTTAAGGCGTGATTGAGTAACAGACAGACAGACAGAGTTGCTTTCGCATTTATAATATTAGTATGGATTACAAAGTAAGTTTGTAGCAGTTATCTTAATTAATATTATTATGAGGAAAGTGGAGATGGAACCATATTAGCTTCCTTTAATGCTTTAGATAAGCACTAAGTGCTTGTTTATTAGATCATTAACATGCTAATTGCAAGAATTTCTGGTTGCTGATACTAGGACCTAATAAATATATATTTTATTATTCCATAAACAAGGTACCTACATAGGAATTTAATCTTGGATAAGGACTGAATTATGTTCGGTTACATTTATTTATCTGATAAAACTTTTGAAAAGAAAATTTACCCGTAAATTTATATCTACTTAAAATCAAAAACATACATTTAAACAAATCATGTCAAGCGTGTACAACAGTACAATATTCAAAGTCAAAACTAACGCAACTACATTAATAACTATCAAATACTAACAAATTCTCGAAAGCACCTGCAAAAGCTGAGAAGATAGGTACTTACTGTAATATAAAAAGCCATCATCATAACTATGTAATCAGCATATTCGCTTTTGTAAGAAAACTCGTAAACGTGATACATTGCTTGATTTATACAGCAATTAATCTCAAATTACATTGAAAATGCTTTACACTCATACAATGTAAAGACTATAATTTATATTGTCTTTATTTTATGGCAATACCAGAAAATCACGCGACAAAGTCACATTTTATGCGTTGTACGAACGAATAAACGTTCGGATAAATTATATATAGTGAATTTAAATGGTTTAATAACGAACTTGTAGTTTGAATAGGAGATTTAATATGCAAATATTCTTGGTATACGTTTTTATGTCGACTTCATGCCTATCTTTACGATCATTGATTGCCTCCTTGAGTGATTGGCGTTAGGAGTTAGGACCAGAGTTATAGGTACACGAATATTGAGTCTGTTCAAAACCAATAATAAAGGACACTCCTGAAATAAAAAAAATAAATCTCAGTATAGCAGAATCTTACTTAATATGGATTTATAAAATCTCCTGAAAAATATCAGTATAGGTCTTCAAATTTGCTAAGAGAAATTCCTCTCATAAATGATGAAAAGAAGGAGAAAACAATCGGAAAAAAGAGAACAACAAAATTAAAATAAAATTAATATCAGAGAAAATCTCAAAAAACAAAAAAGACGGGTTGCACTCCGGGAGTGCCGGCAGAAGTGAAAACTTGATTATTAACGTTCAGCATGTTTGATATTTTGGAATGGGATCCGTCTTACGCATGGAATATAAGGGCTTTTGTTTTATACCCAACGCCGCTAAAGAAGTTTTCACTTCAAAAAAAATATAGCAGAATTGTATAGCCGAAAAGGTTTACTATAGCCTAGCATGCAACTTTTAACGTAAACATTTTCATTTGTCCGATGTCATAACAGCAATAGATCTTTATATTAATAATCACATGGTTACTTATCATCAATTGTGCATTCTGAAAATAGAATAATTAGTGCATTTCAAAATAACAGCACAATCAGTCTCAATTGAGCTTGCCCCTACGCTTTGTTGTTTTAATTTAAACTCATCGATGTAAAACACTAGATTATCCCAAATAATATGAACAAATAAAAAAGTTAAAAGTTATGTTATTGTACATAAAACAAGTACCTAGATATCAACTTATTTTCTTTCAAGGATTAAATGGAAATATATGTTGTGTGTCTGTTAGTGTTTACATAGAAAATACGTAAATAAATATGTATAAATACTTCTTCTTACACACCACACGGCCTCCATCCTGTAATAGTTATTTGAAAAGTAATTATTCCAAGTGATATTTTAGTTGCTTACAAAAAAATTTAAATAAAAGGTCAACCAATCCTATATTACATTTATTCGTTCAAATATTTTCAGCAAAATCCTATAGAGGACCATTTTTATGTGACATCTAAATTAAAACAATGCGCAGATATACGTGACCCCTGCCCAAAGTCACTAGGGAACGTAATTCCAGTTATATTCCCGTAACAAAGTTCAACTACACAGTTACTTTACCTACTGCTACAGTCAAAATATATATAAAGTATTAAAGTTATAAAAAGACAAATGGCCTTCCAGTGAAGGTCAATTAACTTGGCCCGTGGAAGACAGGTCAAATTTTATTATACGGGCCGAAATTACCCCAATTTTGGACCCGTATCATTAAACGTCTTGAGAATGTCTTTGTTTTAGTTTCAACGGCAGCAATTACTTGATTTTTGGGGATTTGTTATAATATCGAGCTGTACCTAAGTAAGTTTTATTGGCTAGTTCGTTTTGTATTGTTGAAAATATGACAGTGCGTTTCTTCTTGCTAATAATAATGAGTTAAAATAAATGAGTTATGCTAGTTTGAAACATAGAAATGAATAAAATATGAAAATAAACTAATCAGATCAAGGTTGAAGTGTATAATCGTGTCATTAAAAATTCATTAACAATGTCCAAGAATCAGACTTTTCCTCAATTGAATACATAATTATTATTAATTGTCTTCTCTTTGGCACAGTACAAAGTTCTTCTATTTAAATTGTACAATTCTCAATTTTACCATATTTCTTCGGTCTACAATAAACCTTGCAAAAATACTGTTGCCAAATCATCCATAAAAATGAAAGATATGAATATAGAATGATTCTGTGCTTTCCTTCCTAAAGTCAGATATCCAAAAGCTCTGTACTACTGTCTATACCGTATACCTATGTCTTCTCCACCTTCTAAAAGATACACAGGCGTCGTCGCAGGCGCAAGTAGCACTAATTTCAATAGCGTCGTATAACACACATTTAGTGTGACTCGTAGCCTGTGCAATTTGAGCGGGGTCGACAACATCGTAATGGATTATACCAATTTACTTCGGAGAAGTGAAGGAGCACCTCTCACTGAAGGAAAAAAATAAATAATATAGAAATATTGCTAAGAATGTTCAAATTTGATAGTATGGATGTTGTGGATTTTGGTAACAAGAGCGATTGAAGTAAGAAGGAACTTTTCAAGAGTTTAAGGAAAGAGAAACAGCACTCTATTTCACATTTTCCACAACCAAAATTCTACTAGATTTTTGTCATGTTCATTCCTTTGTTAGTTTTCGTTACTATCACAGTTTTAATATTATGTTGTTCCTAACTGAAAAATCTTTTGCAAAGGCAACTATTTGTGTACTGACCGGTCTATAATGAACTCGTGATTATTAAATATACAATGCACAATTTTTTCTTTACGAATTAACAAAACGTCGTACTAGGATAACAGACTTTGAAAGGGCTGTACTCCAGTGTGAGTGTATCCTAACAATTAATCCACTGCGGCTGATGGCATAATTACAGTGAACAGTGACACGCGGCGCCGGCGCATCTGACCTTACGTTATTCTAATCATAATCTAATTCACATTCATTGTCCAGAAATAGATTTATATCTCGCTTATTGTATTGTTTACTGCTACCAGGATGTTTGACAAACTATTGTTTGGTAAGACATAGAATAGGCAAGACGTTGTAGTGACTTTATTGTATTTTAAACGGGTCGCCCACATACGTTCATGTTTATTTTGGATCTATACTTTTAAGTGTAGAAATGTTTATTGTGCTTTATCAACGCCTCATAAAAGGAGTTTGATTCATACATAATATTCACACGGTTTGGCAGACAAACATAATAATATGAACATTGAATTTTTTATCTGTTTGACCATGTTGTCCGAAACGGTATTGGTTAAAAGATTTCTTTATCATTTAGTGTAGGAGCTCATTTGAGTTTAACTTTGCAAACGTTTTAATTTTATATTTTCTTAAGAGCCTTGGTTGTTCATTTTTATGGTCTTGGTACACTCGTAGTCTTACCGTCTTTACCAATTATTTCAAACAGAATTCTTCGACATTACCCGGTAAAACAGACGAACATTCATAGAAAAAATATATATTTTTTTTATTTTAATTTACGAAATATCATTTTATTATCTACTTTTCACACAATTTTGTATTCGTATCTATAGATTCGGTACGAGTATTCAAATCAGTACTCATTGTAGCACTATCAAAAAACACAACACAAACACAATAATCGAATTTACTTGTTAATTACACTGATAATTGCACTTCGTTAGCGGTAAATGCTACGTGACATTTTCATTAAATGTAATCGATCCCGTTCATTACTGGACAAACAATTAAATTCGAGCGTAAGGTGGCCAAATATCGCGCACTTTATGGGACATGCTGGCGTTATGACGCATTGTGTGCAAATTTTATGACATTCTAAAGTGACACGTGTGATAATTAACATACGGGTCGGATTTGACTGCTTTCACTCGCGATTTACGTAGTTCGCGTGTATTTTTAATAAATTATTCTTAATTATAATTAAGCTCTTATATGGTTGTAATGAACGATCGATGAGATTATGCGTTGATGATGTCTTAAGTTGATGTAATTAAGTCTTTAAGATACATTGCAGGAATACATTAAGAAAAAATTTATAAATTAAAAAATTTTAAAAACAACCATTCCAGTATTTAATTTATCACCATCTGAAGCCAGTAACTTTTAGCTATTTTCGATATTTTCAGCAGCGTGTTTCACATCTGGCCAAAAAGCTCTAAGCTCTCTCAAAGCTTAAGTTTCAGCAAATAATATAACTCCGTATTATACATGGACTCTAAAAATGTGAAAGGTTGGATGGATGGATATAAGAAGTTTATTACCCAACTACGCGAAAGCTCCAAAATAGATTTTGATGTAATATGAAAATGTAAGTATTTGTACCAGAATATCACTTAAGCTGTAGAAATACTAGCTTCTGTCCATAGCTTTATTTATTACAACAAGGCAATACATGTGGAGCTGGGACGAGCGGCTAGTAAACTTTTAGATGAGTTACAGATTCTAGAACGAAATAAAGTTCATTATTAAATTTATATATGTGTTGTTTTGATTTGTGTATTTTCCATCATCTTTCGTTGTTGCACATCCCGTAAATTTTAAAGATTGGGCTACCCTACCCCAATATTTGGTTTACTAATTATTATAATTACGCTTTTTGTTAAAAGATACAATAAAATTAGTCAAACTTGTATTTATGATCTTGTTGTAACAGCTATTTAAATTGTTATAATTATTTAAATTATTATCATCATCGTTCAATAAAATGTGGTTTTATAAGTTTTTGTTTTATATTGATACTAATAATTTATCTCTAGGTATGCTGTTAGGCTGGTTTCGATACTTACAGGTACAACAATATAATAATACTAGATAGTACAAGTCTGACCGTGTCTTCCTAGTTATAGTACCTTATTCTAAAAGGATAGCTCCTGTATTATTAGTTTTTTTTTACATTTATAAGACTTATATTATATTTTTTATGTTTATTTTAAATTGTTTGGATGTATATTATATAATTACTATACAGGATGTCCCACTATCGGTAATCGGTATACTAAGCGCGAAGGGATTTATAGTTTTGCATACACTGATCACGTAAAAAATACTTAAACAATAAAATTACGTCAAAATTTTTCCTTAAAATCCATGTTTTCTTCTCTAACTTCGCGCAGCCACCATATACCGCTTCGCTAATGTGAGCATTTTATCAATGAAAACATAATCTTAAAAGATAGCTCAAGTACGGGTGGCAGAGTTGGGCGGGTTGCTTGTTAGGGGTCTACACATAGAGTTTTAAGAATTCATCTATTTGAAAAAAAAATGCGTTAGGAATTTTATAAGTATTTTTTTACGTATCTACTCAGCGTTTGCAAGACTATAACCACAATTGAGCTTAGCATACAAACCCTGTATAATCAGTGAGCTCAACTACTGAACCGATTTGGATAAAATTTTAGTAAACATTGGATAGGTTTTATCCCGGAAACCCCACGGTGTCATCCTTTGGCTGCGCGGGCGTAACCGCGGGCGGAAAGCTAGTTTCCTATAAATTGAACAATTACTGTAATATTATTGAAGATCATTTTTATACGCATGCAACAACAAATTGCGATTTAATTTGGCATACACCTATATTTTGATCAATACATAGAACACAACATTATCGAATTTTAACGACTAGTGAAACAAAACAAAAATGTGCACGCTCTCAAATGATATTTTTGCCGAGTCGAACTATTAACTCGGCTAACACAACGCAAAACAAAGCAAACGCCGCAGTCGGTTGTTAAACTGCAATTTGTTGTATGTAATCGATTTTTGATGAATCCCACAGCACCAGAGTTATTCTTAAATCGTTGATCCTTTTTGCGTCTAGTACAATCGTTTCTGAGTAACCATTTAGCGGTAAGACGATGCGTTTTAACAGAGATCGCGTATAAAACACGCTCTGACAAGAATAACGCTTAATAGCCCTTAATACAGCTGTGGTTTTCGATTTAGCGTACACGTTATGAAATTGTTGGTGGATTAGATTGATACAAGGGTTTGACCGCAGGTATTCATTGTCGCTTTTTTGTAGGAAAGGGATGGTCTTATAAAATGTAATAGAGGCTTGATCTCAATAATTTTATAAGCTCGTAACTATCATTTATTTTTCCTATATCCCAAGGTTGTCTGGAAGAAATCGCTTTTAAGCGATAAGGCCGTTAAATTGTACATTTATTTTAAGTTACCTATCGTTTCTGTAAATGTTGTTTTTGTGTGTATTGTACAATAAAGTGTTTTCTATTCTATTCTATCATTTATAAATTTTGTCTTAGTTCGTTATTATCTAGTCAATTAAGTTACGTAGAAGATATTTTGGTACAAAGAAAATTTACTGATAGAGTATTTTATGTATTCAGGTCCCCGAGAAGAATTTTTTGCGTATATTATGACATCACTCATCACTTTGTAAGTGGATAAGTTTTTAAGTTGATAAGTTTTGGAATCATGAAAATCTAAATAAATTTAAAATCATAATCATCATCATCATCATCAATACATATAATAAAATTCTAGAAAAGTGGTGTCTGTACAATGAAAATATGTAAAAAAAAATTAGCAGGGGTTATTACTAAATCGATCCCAAACCCAAAACTGTTGTTAAAAAAATTTTTGTCTGTTTGTCTGTTTGTCTGTTTGTCTGTTTGTCTGTTTGTCTGTATGTTTGAACACGCTAATCTCAGAAACGGCTTATCCGATTTAGATGCGGTTTTCACTAATATATTTTGGTAAGCTTCATTTAACATTTAGTGTTTATTTCATCTCAATCGGTTCATAAATAAAAAAGTTATGACCATTTAAGTAATCACAGCGAACATTTGCTAAGCCATTCTATACATGAATTACTTTATTTCGTAAATTATACGCTAAAGTTATTCCTTGACATGTCCAGATGATCATATCGAAAGTCCCCAAGCGTGGGGGGGGTGGTTATGCTGAGGGGGTAGTAGGGGGGGTCAAAGGACCTTTATTTAGATTTTTGCTCATAAGTCTAAAACCTGCACAAATAGCATTATGGTTACTTCTAGGTAAATTTTCTATATAAAAGGTCTTTGAAATTATGTCGTAGGTATTATATTTTTAACCCCCGACGAAAAAAGAGGGGTGTTATGACCGCTATGTGTGTATTGCGTGTGTCTGTGACACCGTAGCTCGCTAACGGGTAATACGAATTAGATGCGGTTTTTTTGTTACATTAGTTGTTTATTATAATATTATATAGGGGTGAAAAAAACGCATGTTAGTTGTTAATGTAGGTTGTTAATGTAGGTTATACCCAAGTGATAATATCAAATGAAAATAGACGACATGTCAGAAACAATTAGTCAAATTTTATCAAAATCGGTTCATCCATTTATTTGATATAGGGGTAAAAGTGGGAATAAATAAATGAATTTTATCAAATATACTCAAGTGACGTATCTAATGAAAGACATGACGTGTAAAGTACAATAAGACATATTCGAAATTGGTTCATCCATTTATTGGATAAAAGTGGCAATAAAAGTTGTCAAATATACCTAAGTGGCATATCAAAATATGAAAGGGCATGACCTGACGTGAGAAGTATAATGAGGCATTGGTATTTAATCAAAATCGGTTCATCCATTTATTATATAGAGGGGTAAAAGTGGGAATGAAAAAAACGAATGTTGTCTGTTATACCCAAGTGATATTATATCAAATGAAAAAGGACGACCTGTCAGAAATAACAAGTCAAATTATATCAAAATTGGTTCATCAATTTATTTGATATAGGGGTTAAAGTGGGAATAAATAAATAAATTTTATCAAATATACTCAAGTGACGTATCCAATGAAAGACATGACGTGTAAAGTACAATAAGACATAATATTTTATCAAAATTGGTTCATCCATTTATTGGATATAATATGTAGGTATAAAAGTGGGAATAAAAGTTGTCGAATATACCCAAGTGGCATATCAAATGAAAGGGCATGACCTGACGTGA
>CAJQZN010040662.1:57014-97404 GCA_907164685.1 Colias eurytheme
CGGTAGACGTATAGGTTGTATATTTTATAGTTAATATCCAAAAAGTCGTAACTTTACGTTTGTTATTTTGAAGATGCCGGAGATTATAAAAAAATAACAATGAGAACTTTGTATTTTTTTTCTATCGAGAAAATATCATGGAATCATGTTTCTGAAACGGTAGACGTATTGTGTTACTATTGAACTTTCTTGTCAAGAATTTTCATCACGACAACTTTAATAATATAAAAATTACGAAGGTTTGAAAAGGGCCGTAAATGTTAGAAAAATTAATTCATCACCTTAAGGGGATTCTAAATACTTTTATTCTCGTGGTATACGAGACGGAGTATTTAAAACGTACCGACAACATGTCGTGAAAGTGGGCATCCACAAAATAGGACATATTGCTCTTATTTCAGAATTTGCATATTTCAGATTCAGCACAATAAATAAAGCTCGCTTGCGAACTCGGAACATTACATGCACATTTATATAAAAAGCAAAATTCATTATTTTTTATGACACAAAATGATCGTTTAAACTGTCTTTGTCATTCTACTTTCCTTTTAAAGAACAATGTGGTCTCATAACAGCAAATTAGCGGTTAAAGTACAGAAGGAATTCATAATTTGCATTCAAACCGGCCAGGAAAATGTATATTTCTTACAAATGACACCTTTTTTGTTAATTACAAGTAATTCGCCGTTTACGCGGAATTATGTTTTGAAAATATTATTTTTGAAAGTATTTTTTAAATGAGCCTCATTCATAGACCACACGTTTGTGTCCAAGAAACGATTATAAATGAGTGCAAATTTACTCCAGAAAACAGAAATGTTACCTGGTACTGCTTGTTTATAAATTTTACTACAGACCAATATACAATATATATACAATCTATACTAATATTATAAAGCTAAAGAGTTTGTTTGTTTGTTTGAACGCGCTAATCTCGGGAACTACAACTACAGAACCATTTATCGAGGAAGGCTATATATCATCTCGCTAAGACCAACAAGAGCGGAGCATTGCGGGTAAAACCGCGGAGCACAGCTATTACCTAATATTTTGGAAATCTAAACTGCAATTATACTATAGTCGCTTTTGTGACCTAGGATGAAATAGACACGCAAACAGAATACACGCACACATACAGAAACACGCTTTAGTTGTTTGCGAACGAAGATGTCACAGACAGACATAGAGAAACGCATATACATATTCATTTATGACGGGGTTTGAAAAATTATAATGTCATACTTTTCACTCATTTTTATGGAAAAGTTTGCGACGAAATTATAAACTTAAAATATGCATTATAATTAAATTTCCTGGTACTTCTAAACAATTTTAAAAATGTTGCAGATTTTCTGGAATTCTTAGCATGAGAATGTTACCTACAACAAATGATTTGGTTTCAAACACAGGTGAAAAACAACTGAAAATCTAGATAACTAGCTCCCTCCGCGAAGTACTGTGTGGTATCCAAAATGAATAACCAAAGAAAAGATTAAAATGTTGACAAAAATAAGGCTCTATATCTACTTACATATGAATAAAACCAATCAGAGAAATATATAGAGAGAAATGCATACTCACCAAGATAAGGAACTTTCCAAAACCACGACCCAAAGACAGAAAAGCTTCATCTGACTCTCGGGTTAAATCTAAAAGGGCAGTATATTAATAATCGTTACAATATAACCAAGTGGCCATTATAAAGTACCTTTAGATGTTGCGGCACGACCAGAATACGGTCGTATCGGATTACCGACCGCAACTTCACGTTTTATTCAAATTTACCGAGCCGTGATAAAGGCCAACTGGGTAATTGTTAACTTTATCAACCGATTCCTTCTAACTATATTGTATTGAGCAAATATTGTGTTTAATCTTGTCAGGGCTGTCACCTTTCAAATTTTGTAATTGGTTTTATAGTAGAAGAAAATATTAATGTAAAGATAATCGTTAATCTATTTTCTTGTCTTATCAAGAATTTACCAACCCTATGAGTTTTTTCTGGGATGTCTTCTTTATCCTTAGGGACACAATTGTACAAAGGAAGGTCTAGATTGCTGATTCCAGGTAAATAAATGAAGTGAACATTTACGTGTGTACCTAATAGTTCATCAGAAATAGTTCATGTCACAATTTTTTTGCATAACATATTGAGTTCGAATTCATGGTAACTGCCCTCAATATTTTATTCACACGATTTCAAAGCTAGGTACTTCAGTAATTTTATTTCCTGTAAAACTGTACCCAGTAAATTAAAATGTCCATCATATTCTGCGTAAATACATTTTATCTGCATTTTTTACCTATACTAGATACAAAGTAATCCTATCTCAGAGTTGCACACACCTTTCGGTTTTCAATCAAAGCCTGCCGGCAATTTCAATGTATTTTCTCACTCGGTTATTTGAAATCTATATTATCCTCATCTATGTATATCTGTAATTTTAGTACCTACATGTCAAATTTTCATTAAATATAACATATAATTTGAATTATATAATATTATATATTAATAATTAGATATATATTTAATGAACATTTAACATTAATTTTCTTTTTTGTCATTTGGATACACATCAATTTTATCGACAAGCTCTTCTTAAAATAAATAGCTACAATTTTATTTCAGTAGTAATTGATATTAGCCACTTTATTTCTGCTCTGAAAATTTTCCGAACATAATACATCTAAAGAGCATTGAGATAATATTACTACGTATGGAGGAGACACCACGAACAAAATCTGTGCGCCATTTTTTTGCTCTAACTAAGTTTTAAAAATTATTATCTAGTTAGGTACTTACCGATGAAAGTTATTCCTTTGCACTTTTCCGTATTATTTGTGCAATATCGTAACACACACGAAGGCATATTTGATGCGTTTCACTTTAAAACAAATAAAAAATGAGCGTGCAGTTACGCCATATGGCGTATGTTGAGCGGAACATAAGTGATGTAGGCGGTGTCGTCTCCATATGTATATCTCAATGATAAAGAGTTACTTAATAAGCAAAATTATCACTACACATCTAATAAAGCATCGCACTAAAATTGCCTGTCACGCAAGTCGCTCAATCTTAATCCCTAACTAGCAAATACCAATTTTCCTCATCGATGGAAACACCTAGATTGTTCTGGAACATTCCACGTTGTAATTTAAATATCAAGTGAAGCTCAGAGGAACTTAATCAGGTGACACCTCAGCCGGTAAAAAATACAAAGAATCCCTTGCGACAACATATTTGCGCGGTGTGAAGGTGCCGGGACTAAACACATCTATTCGTCGTATCTTTGCTTGTATCTAGTAAGGCAATTGTTCCAAGCAATAGGCATGACGAAAGATTTTGAAATTCTCTTCCATAATGTGTGTATACGTTTACTATACAAGAAAAACCCTATATTTCGGTAATATACTTAAATTTAACGAAGATTAAAGCCATTTTTCAAAAAATATTTAATATCTGTGCCAAAACAGCTCGCAGGTGTCATGGCGTAGGCGTGACGTCAAACTTTGGTAAATACGTAATTATTTGTACGCATTGCGAAGAAAATTAAAAAAGTCTTTATTTAATATGTGTTATAGAAACGAATTACAAAGTTTATAAGTGGTGTGCAGTATTACAGTGTGAATCCACATAAAAATAATGCTCAAAAATGTGTTAGTAATTATTTCAAGCGAAAAAATAATAAGAAATTATTGTATAAAGTTGGCGCGGAGAATCCCGAACCATGTATTCGTGAATTCGCAATTATATTTCTGTTCTGAGTCGATAAAGCATACGTGAAACAATAGAAAATAAATAAAAATGCGTATTCTCAACATATTCATAACAACAAAATACATCTGACGTGAGTTGTTTACTTATGCGTGACGTCACGCGTGTTTTAGTCAAAATGGCGAACTTCAGAATTTCAATGTTTTATTTTATTGATAATCTCATTAATCTTAATGCTTTTAAGATTTCTAAGTCGCTATATTTAATTTATTTATTATACATTTTCCCTTAAAAACACTAATACGATCATTTATGGATACTGTCGTCATGCCTATTCAATGCTCATTGAAATAATTGCAGAGCCTATTCAGGACTTTCTTTGAGGTCTTGTTTTGATAGTTTGTTCCAACATTATTATTATTAAAATAATAAAAAGGCAGGAATAATATTCAAAAATTTAGTGAAATATATTCGAATAAAAAGTTTAAGAGTGTAAGTATTAATTACATTTTAAAATTAAAGCGTTTCTGTTTGCTACTCGATTCCCATTTCCATTCACATGATTTGTCATTATTTTCTTCCACCTAAAGTTTCTTAATATAATTCTTGCTAAAAAAAAAGAGTAAAACATCATCAGAATTATTGTGTAAATCTTTAAATTGTATTCTTTACTGGCTGCGTCTAAAACCACCCCGCGTACAAACTTGCGCAGACCCCGTACACAAATAAAATAAAGCCAATTGTGGGATTGACATGCCCCATGGCTGTAGGGGTAACAAGAAACCGGCCATAGTGTTCGGTTTCACTATCCATTATTACAGAGCAGTGAATTTCGCTTTAAACCCTCGTTTCGACGATGATTCACTCGGAAATCGAAATTTTTTGCTTTTATTTTAACACTGTTTCTGCGTAATCAAACGGTCGAGCTGATTTCTGGATCCATATTATTATAAAATTAAAATGATACGTTAATTTGGTTTAAATCATCTTCTATTTGGATAGATACAACTATCATATTAAAAAATATATCAATAACATCTATAAAATGATCTAATTGCCCTCTGCTTTCTTTATATTATCTAGCGATACAGAGTAATTAATTGCATTTATTGCTTGAAATACTATTCTTATTTTTAAGTCATTAATAACATGAAAAACGGTCTCAGAATTAGCAATAACTTTTTTAACACATAAAGATAATGTTCCTATAAGAAGGTAAATAATTGTAATCCAACGGGTTACGTTAAAAATACGCAGCTTCCCAGAAGGATATGCTGACATCTCTTCCCAGTAAACAATTATCGAATGGTTGATATCGAAAGTAGGTTTACTATTTATATGACAACTTCATGGAACGGTTGTTGCAGTCGACCTGTTCCCATGGTATTGACATATATACTGATTTCGACTTGATTGTTCACATTTTTTAACGAACGCCTGTCGGAAACTGGTTTTATCTTGTATATTTGCTTGAGGAATTTGTACTGAATACGTGGTTTGATTGGTAATTGTTTTAAGGAGATATAGGTTGGTCGTTGTGATTGAGAAAATTTACTATGGTCAATGCTGTTACTGAAGTAGCGTATGCAGTAAAATGTAGATGAAAGTAATGTATTCACAACGTTATAAGCTATTGGTGATTCTAAATATATGTATAATCAATGTGTAATTTTTTAAATAGATAAATTATTACTTAACAGTCTCAGGAACCAGAAAACGTCAGTAATATAATTACCGTCTTCTGTCGATGAAGGTACTATAATATTATATTTTTCAATTGTAACAACTCTAAATTCACAAATAGTAGGTAAGTATTTAAAGCATGAACAGATGATTGATCAAAAAATGTTGTGTGGTTTTATGAAACCACGGTAAAAGTGAAACTTAGGCACAAAATTATCGTATTTGTACGATAATTATTATCGTATGGTTCGACCGTCACATGACATGCGCTACACAGACCAAAAAGTTTGAGAAGATGTAATAAAAGTTTCATTTTAAAAATATTTGTTCAGAACTCTAATATGTTATATGAACGACAATTTAAATAAAAAACATATATTGATTAAGAAACAATAAAGTCGAGTCAATTGATTATTGAAATAGGTACCAGAATTTATTCATTTTTTCACAAATTACATGGTAACTAATTACATTCACTAGACCTGACCTAATTCGTGTCACGGCTTGAATACCAATAAAAAAAATAAAAATAACACAGAAGTAAAGTGCTTTCCAACTATCAAACAATTATTTGGTAAAACTTCACGTTTAATTACTCTAATGAATGTTTCCTTCATTTTGGTAATACATTTTTGATGACTTGTTCAATGTTCAACTCGAGGACTATAATAGTTACTTGCTTCCTAAATTATTACCTATTAACTTGAATAGATTTAGGTAGTATTTTCTCATTCTTCTGAAAAAACAGAAAGTATATAAGTACATATATAAGTTTCAATGTTTATTGCCTCAATAATAATTGCAGACCAAGCCAATTGGCCAATTAGAAGCTAATGCCATAACTTTTATAATGAATGCAAGTTCTTATAAAAATCAACAGAAACCATCCGTGGAATTAAAAAACCATACATTAGTTGCTATACTTACTTCTTATCGTTACTTCTTGTGCGGAATTAATAAAATATCGTCTGACAATCATCGAGGAGACATACTGTCAAAGTGAGCGAGAAAAACTTGAATAATTTGGCTGCTCCTACATTTCTCATGAACAACTTAAGAACTGTTCCTTTCTAGGAATCTGGTCTTATGCTAACCACCCGTCAGTAATTTAGCTGTCAGTGTATTGATAGATAGACTTTATGCTGCGTGTACACTGAGTGACCACTTGCTATAGAATTGTTGTTTATGGATTTATGACTTACTGAAGTGAAACTTCTTTAGGCGCGTTGTGTGTAATGCCGTAGTATCATGGAGTAAGGCGAGGATTTTGTTATCTTTGAATCTTGCCAAAGAAGATTCACTTCTGACATGTGTGCTTGGCACACACTCGACGCACGCTGATTTTTTAATACTTCCCATAATATCTTATTTTGTCGTACTATCATATTTAGTGAAGGCTAAAAACTTAATATGTATCAACATCATCATCATCATTTGAATACGGGTATTTGTTTCTTCTACAGGGACACGGGCTCCTGCAGTTGCTCCTGAGTTCAGGCTATAACTACACGCTGGAAAATGGCTGCTTTTTGCCATGCCGCTATAGGCACGATGTCTTCTTCGTTGATTTGGATATGTGGAGGCTGCAGAGCTGATATGGATAATTCGCAGAAAAATTTAAAAATTCCTAAGTTCTGACCATTGATCTTAGCTACAAGTTTTTTCTCTGGCTCAAGAGAGGTGAGAATCATCAAGTCGTACCTACTTTAAATAAAAGAATAAATATTAAATACCTTTACATGTACATATTATAATTTTATTATTATACATTTTAGCTTCATACTAAACTTCAATAAATAAAAGCTCTGTAGACCAGTGTGAATGCACCCTTACACCATTGTACTGCTATTCACGAATTATCCAGTTTTTACTATAAATTATTGCTTCAATCTATTGAAAAGATTGATAGGTCTCGTCTATTTATAATTCGAGTTTGATTTAATGGTGCTATGTGCCATATTTTAGGTCGAGAAATATCGCAGTGCATCATTATCTTATCACTTTATTGATGAAGGACTTAATCAACGTTATGACATTTTATTTTTAATTTTTTGTTTGGCACGTGGTCGGTTATTTACTAGCAAGCCGCCCTGACTCTCCATGTATGTCATAATACTCATATAACAGGATTAAAGAGGTACCATGTGCTATTTTTCCCATAAAGCGTGTCAATAGATTAATATTTCAAAAAGTCGTGTATTTTATTAAAAAGCCTTCAAGGATCTATCTATATTAAATATTAATGTTTGAGAAAAGGTCAATACGGTTAATTTAATAAAATATGACGAAATATAAGTTGTTCACTTTAAAAGGGCCAAATTTTTCGCTGCATCTTTACAGTCAGTAATTGTTTGAGAAGTCCTTGGTTTGCTATTTTATGAAAATTAAGAAGTAAGCTCAGTTTGACTGGGTAAAGATGACTTGTCCTTAAAGAAAATTGATTGGTAAAACACGTCATGTTAATTGCATCCATCCCATACACCAAAACGATATATAAGTGAATTTTTACGACAATGAAAAACCACGCTCCAAGGTAGTTAAATATCAAGTAAGTATATAATAAATAATAATGAATAAATCTCATGAGCTATAAACTTTAATATGAAAGCGCTTTTTATTGCATTTGCAATCATCTATGATACCATTATGAGTCATTGTTACGGATATTAATGTGTGTTTAAATACAAAAAATCATAACTACCGGTTTCGCCATTTTAACTTATTCAATCAAAAAACGACATAGCACATAGCAGATCATAACTCAACTGATAATTGCCTCCGTTATATTATCTTGATATGATTTATTTAATTGTTCCCTCGATTTTGTTCACACAATAAATTATTGGTAAAAACAACAGAATTCTCTCGTATACTTATATGGTGATATTGGACATAGTTGGGTATGAAGTTGCTATTTATTGCGTTGTAAAGAGACCGACAATTGATAAAAATATATGAGCGCAAATAAGTTTATATTTTAAGTATGTATTGTTTAATCAGATTCAGCATCCCATCCATGACGCAGCGAGGCTTTCAGGATTTAGAAATCTGCAAAAATTATACATAAACGTTAGATACAATTTATATATTAATCATTTTAACAAAAACATGACAATCCGAC
Source organism: Colias eurytheme (assembly GCA_907164685.1). NCBI lineage: Eukaryota > Metazoa > Arthropoda > Insecta > Lepidoptera > Pieridae > Colias > Colias eurytheme. The sequence goes on from CAJQZN010040662.1 coordinate 65,534, forward strand.
TTACCGACCGACCTTATTAGTACTTACCACATGTTAATATTCGTAATTTAATATTAAGCAAATAATTACAGTATTAAGTCCATAACCGTCTATAAAATGATGATCGCCAACATCCCATATGAATACAAAATAACTGACCTTACTGTCAACTTCTTAAAAAAGCATGTAAATGAAAACTAGTGCCACACAATGTATGAATTGCAAATGTGAACTATATATTAAAAATTGTACTTAGTCCATGTTAACAGAATTTAAAATATCATACCTAATGACCGCCCTTTATCAACACCTGTAATTATATTTCATTTTTAACATTATTCTCTTGAACCTACATTTACAACACGCTGTATATCGTATACGCAATGAGATTACGCCTAGACAGCATATTCACTGCATTTTGTTCTTTAAAATTAAGTGTTAAGGTATATTTCAGTATGCATTTGAGATAGTAAAATAGGAGCATCGTCAACAAAGTTGCAAAGCTAACATTTAACTCATAATTACACGTCAGTATATCGAAATTGTTTTAGCGTTTAATACCACTCTAATTGTGAAGTCACGATTTTTCATGCTTATTGAATTAAATGTCTTATCAAACTTTTACTAAGGGACATTCAGATATTACAGAATTTGAACCAACTTGGTGTACACGCGATTTTGAGCGATTATACATATCTCAGTAATTTAAACGTTTATACAGGGTAAGCTTTAACATTGTTTCTTATTTAAATCAGCAATTTTGATGTTATTTTGCAGATAGTTTAAGCAAGTGATTAATAAAATGGATTGTTTTTACTTACTGTTTGAATGGTTACTAGTCCGTTATCAAAGGTGATCGAGCTTTAAGCTCTGCTGTTGGTCAACACCGGCTTGGAGATATTGTGGATAGCGTTCTATATTTTTATTGAATAAAACGAGAAAATAACATTTTGATCCTTTTGAATAGGTTGAAGCTTTTTTATCCTAAAGATTCTAGTGGGTTAGCAATATTGATAGAGGATGTTGAAAAAGTGTGCCAATAAAGATGATGTGCTAAGTAAGCTTAAAAAAATGTAAGTATTTACGTAAGGGAGAGACGATTAACAATTCAAATTGAGTACTAAGGTTTTAAAAATTATTTTTTTTTTGCATATTGTTTTAAAACGTACCTATCTATTAATATTATTGAAATATCCATAAACGTAAAATAGGACATAATAAGAATGACATTAAGCTTACATTAAGTAAACAAGTCAAAGGTCGCAAAAGTTATAAAATAATATTATAATGATTGTCACGGATTCAATATAATACCTCGTGTTTATGTAAAGAAGGGATATAAAATCATAGTTGTAATCTATTTGCATTTCCTAAACATAAAGATAGAAGGTGAAGTTTTGAATAACATTTGCATACTACTATATTTCTATAACTTCAACTTTGCAGTTAGTTGGCAACTATTTTCTTACAGGGAAATAATTCGAAGTACGGTTAAAAGTTTCACATTGAACATACCGCAGAACTTATTCCGTTACTCTGTTAATAAATAATTACCAATTACGGGCCGTAATACAGGTTGGTTAATTTAAAAATTTCGTTTTGCGACGAAAAAATTCCTGTCACCCTTTAAGCGACGTTTCCTTAGTTGAGGGAAGTTGGAATGATTAAATCTTAATGAGACGCATAATTTTGAACGCATTTTTAGTGAGCAACGAATATGGTAATTATGAGGCAACGTTTTTTGGGAATTGTCGTGAGGTTGCTCATTGGTTTGGATGGGAAATTAACCTCAAAGGCCATGCGCATGACCAAAATTCTAGAGGGACAGTGCGCTGGCTGTGCGATTAGTCCATCCATATCGTGTAAATTCTTTAATATTTTTATGAAACGAATATGTATTTGCATTATTTATCGAGAAATTCCCTTAAGCACATCTTTGAGATGCTTAAAAAAACCAACTTAATTTGTACGCCTTTTCATACTATAATACACAAACCGTTAGCTGGCCACAGTTTTAAATTTGAGAAATAAAGGCATAAACACAAATCAAGGCTACAAAGGTAAGGACAATAAATTTAACAATGCTACTCAAAATCATTTGCATTCGTTCTTACCCTTGAACGAAAGACTCAGAATAAATGCATAAACAACTATTAGCCCCAACAACCTACAAATTGGTCAGATACGGTCAATTTCCGTGACTACGAGACATTACAGCCATATTTGAGTAAAGAGCGGCTGATCTGCATCTCACTTCCCGATAAGGGAATGTCGATCAGAGAATCGATTCTGAATCGATCTATTATGGAACCGGCTTCCATTTTATGTCTTAGTCGATTCGATATCGACTCGATCTAGCCTCATTTATATCGAATGATTTAAGATATCTGATATTATTATAATTTTGTTTGCTTATATTTGCATGAAAGTATTGCATGCGGTAACTGGAAACCTTATGTGGACTAATGTCACGGCATGGGGCTTGTTACAAAGAAGTATTCATATAAAATGAGGTCGTGGTATAGAAAAATATTGACATTAAATAAATGAAATACATTGATGCAGTGTGTACCTTATTTTTCATTACAATTTAACTAGCTTAAGGGTTACCTTTGTTAATGAATATTTTGTACACATGATGTGCCTGGTAATGGACAACTTATGTAGAAGTAGGTAAGTTATAATAAAATTGTCTATAACTACTTACCCGATTAATCGATCTTACATGAACTTAAGTAAAGATTCCTTAGATACGTTCTTCAATGGTTTATTTATTCATTCATGTTTTAAAAAAATGTCTTAAGGCAGAAGACCTGACACTTGACAGTCTTTAAGTATTTTCTCCAGATTCACCACTATTGTACTTATATCATCATCGAAACTTTTTTTAAGATAAAGAGAATCATAAGATATTTGGCATAACTATTGGTATAATACTTGGTGTAACTATACTATATACATACAAAATTCAAGGTACCCTTTGTATCGAGGGCAATTAATCATACCACACCCACACGACGACAGTGTCGTGTTTACCTCCTTATCAATTTACTCCTTTATGCGAGTACACAATGTTGCTACGCATGCAATTTTTCTTTGATTAATTGACGTCTAAATCTGAGGTGGCTATTTTTTGTTGTCTATGCTCTTTGTCTTTATGCCCATGTTTCCGTGTGTGCGTGTGTGTGTGTGTGTATGCACGTGTGTGTTAATTTTTATGTATCTGTAGACATCGAAATTGATATAACTATGTATATCTTCATCAACGGACTTATAATTGCGAAATGTGGCAAGGATGATAATTATTTTAAAAAATGTTATTTTAATACTGTTCTTTATTAGGTTTTCAAAATGTGTAAAGCTATTAAATGAATAAATAGTAAATGCTTGTAATAGCTCATACTGACACTGCAAAATAGTGTTTGTTTGGTTCTAATTATTCATGTAACGCACGTCATGCTGCTTGACTGTGTGAGATTATGGATATTTGATGTGGTAATGAAGTTCAATTATTTGCCTTTTCTTGACCAGATTGGCAGGATATTAAAGTTCCTTAAAGCTTTTCAATTTAGAAATACAATCAACTATTTATGTGTGAATATTAAAATAAGCACTTAATATTTACCTACCTAACCTAAAATATGTATAACCTAGTATTTTCTTGAAAGACAAGTCAAATTTAATGTAAAAAAGATCTTGATAAAATTGTGATTATTAAAATATATATTTCGTAATTAGGGTATTATCTATGTTATTTTAAATATCTATCATTTAACTAAACACAGATTTGCAGATAATATCTATTGAGAAAGGTTACCAAAGTTCAAACTAGAATAATAGTAATTACCCGCCATAATTAAATATGCTAAATAAAAAAAATATGCAGAATTTACGTAACGTGGGAGTCATGTAAAAGTTCATGCAATAAAATGCAATAACAATTAGTTCCGTGTTGTAAATAAACCGCACGATTTATTTTACCGTCAACAATATTTTATCTGTGACATGTCAACGGCACATGGCGGGAACGAGTTTTTAATTATAACCTCCTTGTATTAATAATTATATAAAGGAATTAGTGGTTGTTGCATTAAAATAATCATTCTTGATATATTTTTTTATTTGTATAGATGACGAAAATATTTCTAAAGGTGTCTCCCGAAAGGAGGTCGTGAAAAGACATTTTAACAGAAGTCATTACAAACTTGGTCATAATTAAATTAGATGCAATTTTTCTATTTATGTCACTTTATTAAACTTATTCATGAGAGAAAGCGCTTGTGAATGAAAATAGATAGATAGATAGATAGATAGATAGATAAAACGTTTATTCATAGAACACAATCACACTTACAAATAAAACACAAAAGATAAAAAACAGTAAACAATACAGAAAACACTCATACACACAGAAATATTAAAATATTAAATATTATTTTTATATATTGTACTGCACAGCACGTAGGCTGAATGAATGAATTATTATATGACATCAATAATATAAAAATAACATAAACATAAAATAGGAAATTGTGCAAAATGGATATAGAACAACAAATAACTGTTCAATAAAAAGTATAAAGAATGACCGAATAAAACATAAAATTCTGACGATTAAGCCGTTACGATTGCGCCTTCTTGGTTTGTACCTAGAATTATTAAAGACTTACCTATATTCCTCCACTACAATCGATAGATCGTAACCTATCCATAAATTGCATATTAATTAAAATATATTAGTCATTTAGATGAATCACTATCCACTTGGCATTTGGATTAAAACATTATCCATAAACTGCATGTAAAGAGCATACTATTTGCGCTTACAATATAACATTAAACGAATTTACACTCGTTCACTAGAAACTAAACAAAATTAATTAGCTTTTAAACACTATGCACAAAACACGTGAATATGAACAATTCGGTAGAACCATTAGAATTTAGCTAGAGCTGGGAAGATAACTCGACAGTGATTTAGCTGTGAAAATAGCTATTTGGCTGGGAACATCACTTTTGAACTACTCTTTATTCATTTAGGGCTTATGCTTTAGTAGTTTTATGTAGGGTGTTTAATTTTCCAATAATTTTAAGGATATTAAGATAATTTTATGATGTTTTGACAAATCTATTTTTTTTGTCTTATTCACGTTTTATTTGCAGTTCTAAATTACGAAATTATCTCTAAGAAATCCATAAATTAAATTCGTATAGATATTAATAATCTCTCTAGTCTTACAAGAGCCATTGAATTTTTCTAGATTTGTTCTGATCAAAATACATTTATAAATCATTCTTTACAATATAATTGAGCTTTCAAAATCACCACTCAGGAACAGTGTAATCACTAGGCAAATGAATCACAGTGATGTTATGATATATAACAGTGACTTTACACCTAATATTTGTCACAGGTGACAAACACGACTACTTTGAATTCATTTCGCATTCAAGTACTATTCGAGACCCGACCGCACGATCTCTCGCATTTCTCTAAACTAATTAATTTGACACACTCTAATGTTTTTTTAATAACCGCGCCATGGGACTAGCCCATTGCAATTATTCTAATGCGTATGAGCCTAGCCTTTTAGCTCTTTGCGTGTAGCTAGGATAAATTAAACTCTAAATGTATGTAGATAAGGTTGAAGTGACTTGTATTTGAATATTGGTTTCTCCTTACGTTTCCAGTAAATTTATTTCGTTTTCTAATTTGTGGAGTAACTTCGTGTTTTCTGAGTGTTTTTGTTATGCATTCGTTAAGACATGGTTAGTGACATTGTTATTTGATATAATGTATCTTAATTTAGCGATTGAGAAGATTGACATCATGCATTGGTTAGGGAGCCAGGTGCAAATTTGGTTAACTATTTCCTCTCAAGAGATAATTCGTCAGACGCATGAGAGTATAGTATTATAAAGCCTCGTGAACGTCAGCTGGCGCTCGGTTGGGGGGTGAGCCTCCCACGCACATAGGAAAAAAATACATTCATTCATTCATTTCCTCTCAGCTAAAAATTTGTCAAATTGTAGCTAACCCAATATCTCAACGAAAAAAAATAGTCAGCTGGTTACAACATGGTGTATTATACGTCAGCTGGTGTCTCGAACATGAAAGTTAAATTTAAAGAAAAATTTATTTTCCGTTATTTCCTCTCAAACAAAAATTTACCTGATGATAGCTTATATGTACCTGTGGATAAATATATATGTCAGCTGGCTGTATCTTGGTGGAAAAACCGTCAGCTGATACGGGAGGCTACAACCGCTCTTCCCCCCAACCGAGCTCCAGCTGACGTTCACGAGGCTTCATAATACTATACTTAGATGCATTTTACTAATTACCGCTTGAGAGGAACTTGGTCATAAAATCTGCTGCTGGCTCCCGGACCAATGGCATAATATGACTTAAAGGTTTTTCAGTATTAACGAAAAAAAGGAGACAAATGCGGCGGCAGGCCACTGGATAATAGTAGATAGGATCATAGTTTTTCAAAACAAAAGCTACAACAATTTGTAGTTCGTTCACATCTATATAGATTGCTATGATATACATAATATTAGGAATAATAAATAATTGCCATAATGTTAAAACATGGAAAGATCCGTTGAACAATGGGCCACTTTGTCACAGTACAAAAAAATAAATTGTCAAAAATAAATTGAATAATTAATGAAAATTTCCTTGTTTATTTCCGTCCATAATATTTTCTCAAATGTCCACGTTTATATAATTCCAATGTGTATAAACCACCTTAATTGAAGTCTGATCATGCCGCTATAAACTCAATCAATGCAAATGAATGCATTGCCTAGATACTAATATCAAGGTGAACTTTCAATGCAATTTATCTCACTGTTTTTATGCACTTAGTGCCTTCGAAAGAAATACGAAATACTATTCATTTAAACGTTATCACGAGTCGTGTCCTCTACTGTAATTAGCGATTTAAGTGCCAACTCTGTTTAAATATTAATTGGGTGTGCAAGGGTTGCCTCTTAAGATAGGGTTGCCAACTTTATCTGAAAGAAGAAAATTTGTTTAACAATTTTTTTGAAGCTGTCTTTGTAGTTATTGGTTTTGAATACTGAATAACAAGACACAAGAGTGTAGCACTTGAGTATATTTTCATGTAGTAGGGAGATTAGATAATCATAAGGATTTTCAACTTGGATCATAATATCCCTTTATAGACCAATTCTGAGATTCAAAGATACATTAATAAATGTTTATTGTAAAAAATTCAAATACGACTTTATTGAAAGATAAAAATTATAAAAAAAATGCCTTGCTAAAATAATAAATTATTGTCTAATTGTCTCCAGATTCTAGTGCGCTGTGCGAGTTGCTCACCAATCACCATGAACCACAGCATTCAAAATAATAAATGTAAATACATTTTTTAAATTTAAAGGTTTAAAGGTTGCCTCTTGTTTTGTCATTATCCCCTACCTCACGATATTTGTAATTAACATATTCTATTCCCTTTGCAGTCATGTTTAACAACATATTTGAAATTCAAGGAAATAAACGATACTCTCACATTCCCATATTCAGGTGTAAAGTAAAATTCTCATCAGTAAGAAAACCGCAAACGACTTCGTGGTCGCTCACTTTTGCGCAATTTATATCATAATGACCAACTTAATGTGACCCCTGAATTACAGTGAAACGTTCTTGCAGAGGGGTTTTGCGTAAGTGGTTACTTTGTTTCAGGTATGAGTGACATACGGATGTATTTGTTATAGAATCATTATTTGGGGTATCGTTTCTTGCTACGTAGAACGGTATGGTAGGTAATTTTTCCTCATTGTCTGTTTTTATATCTCTGATACGAATTTGTTTATGTGATTTATGTTTGAGAGGATATAGGAATATTTTATCTTTCTTCATAACCATGTGATATGATAGTTTTTTTGGTCCTTGATTTTCTTATGATGTTTTATTTTGACTTTATCTTGGATCTAATGTGCGAAGTTTTGTTTACCAAACATATTATGTGATAAGGAAGTCCATTTTGCTTATTAACGATGTCTACTTCATTCTCAATGTGACAATTTTAGATAAATCATTTAAGGAGTAAGGACCTTAACATCTATAAGCAGTTGTTAAGAAAGTCATGAAAAATATTAAAGATTAATTCATTGAACTTAAAATTAATGCAAGTAAAAGACCAATAATAAGATTCCTAGATAAACAAATGAGCAAGAACAGGCATATTCTAACAGTAATCGGCTTGTTATTCCTCGTTTGGACCTGGATCATTAGATACTAGTTCCATGAACGTCCCAACAGTGTATCTCGAAACTAACATTTACGTAAATGTTGGCAGTAAAATATGCACTAAATAGTTAATAGCTCTGCTCTTCCTAGTCGAGAATGCACTTGCGGTTGAACCCTCTATTGTTGCATAACGCCTTTCTTTCTTAACTGGAAAACGAAGCGGGAAATTATCGAAGTAATAAGTTTCCTTGTAAACGCAATGAAATTATGTGTATTATAATTTAAAGACAATGATTAACTCGGTTTCCAAATACAGATACAACTAATCTTCTAAATGCAACTTTTAAATGAAACAAAAGTTGCTGTGGTCATATTATATACAAACAGATATTAACATTTTTAGTGTGAATTATGTAACGATTTTAAATTTAGACATTTTATATTCCTAAATGATTACTATGTATAGCGAATCTCCTAAAACGATTAACCTTTTAGAGTGATATCACGAATGATGGATAGACGGACAGTTCCTCAATTGCCATACGGAGGGCTACCATAAAAATTCTGGCTTAGGGTTGATGCAATTTTGTTTTTACCAGATTTTATTTTATTACGATAAATTTAATAAAATATCTAATAATTTTTAACAAGTAGCCCATTTTAAGGCTGGCAAATCTGAATAAAATGTATGCTTCTTTGAAGTCAAAATATTGCACTAATTTTGATTTTTACTAGCTAGTAGCTAGGTACCCATTTCAGCACCTAATTTACGTATAATTGATACCACTTTTCCCCTTTATATCTAGATATTATGCTGGTGTATGCTTTTACAACCATCTTTTAATTACCACGAAGCTTTAAACAAATATTTTATAATTAGAAATTAATAACTTTAAAACAGATTTTAAGTTAATTTTCACACATTTCTAACTCCATCCAGTCAAATAACACTGGCCGCATCAAAAACTGTAGAGTTCCAAACATTTGGAAAAATAACATAAAACACATTAAAAAGTATTCATGTACTATTTCCCCAAACTATAACACAACCCTAACCATAGAATCGAATGCGTATCACAGATGCATTTGCATACAATGGCAGCGACGCGACGCCTACCGATAGGAACTGTCAATCTTGCTACCACTCTTGAATATAATGTCTTTATTACTTGATCACTTTTAGATGACTCCACGTGTGAGATCCTATCAGTTCTATTTTAATCTATTAGACACAGGCTGCTGTGAGCCAGAAGGCTGAGACAATAATTTTCGGGAAACCAGGAAAGAGGTTGTCTATGTTCACCTGAATCTGCGCATGATTCTTATGGAGTAACTACGAGTAAGTATATTCTGTAAAAGAACAGAGGATATTTGCAAATCAAACGAACACAGACGCTGGAAGAAGGAAAAAGAGTTTCCAGAAGACGAAAGAAAAGTTTCAAGTGATCTTAACTTAAAAATTATGATGCATCTACTATTAAAGCAAACACAATATTTCTTACTGGATACTTCTATACCTTCTAAACTCAATACCCCATATACTTTAGAGAGTAATTAAGAAATACAAGGAAAAGTTGAAACACACGGTAGTCATAATCAGGGCTAATCAACGCATAGAGCTAAGGGCTGTTCGACCAGTCTAACCGGTAATACTTAAACACACGTCTATTCCGTTGTATTTATTGTAATCGCTTATAAGTGGAATAACTGTTTAGCGGTTATGGAGATCGTCTTTGAATTTAAATTAAATGTTATTTTTGTTTTATACTAATCGCTTTTACGGTTAGAATCAATGGCTTGACCCTGCGTGTTTGGATTTTGAACTTAGCTATTTTTACGAGATGTTTCAAATATTGCTAACATGGTATTGGTATTTAATTTTCTATCTCAAAAATAATGCTTTTCATCCAGTAAACTTTACCACTAGCCTATAATTAAGCAGTTCATACGAATTTCTATAAGTGTACATGTGTACGGATACATATAAATAAATAAATAAATCATTTATTTACACCATTATAATATGTTACAAAAACTTAATGACCCAGGCTCCTAATATAGTTGTAAACTGTTTTTCAGGAGCCTGAGTATAGTATAGTATCCAAGAATCTTTTAACACATATTTAAGGCTTCTTCCGTTTCATGACTTTTTTAAAATTCACGTTTCTGCTTTTGTTTTAAAACAAAATTAATTAATTTAGGGATTAATTATAATGTTTGACTCGCGTTTAGCCCAAAAGATTTGATTTAAAATACTACTAATACTACCAATCTGAATTAGTATTCTATAAAAAGTTATCCCAGTAGGTTTTGATATGTAATCGAATATGAAATCTATGAAAATTTCTGTTAGGTATGTGACAGCATCCTAATTTTAAATGTATTTTATCACCTTTAAAGTAGATACAATAATTTATGTAAAGAAATAATTAAAACAAATGCTAGTTTAAAATATGCTATTAAAATTAACGAATGGATCAACCCGTGATTCAACCCTAGACACCACAAGGCACAAGTCTATAATATGCAGACGAATTACATTGGATAAACCACAACCTCAGTACAGAGAACAAATGAAGATTAGCTGAACATTATCATAATGTGTCCATCACTATTCTGTGTTTGCAACTAGACACATATTAACATGCTGATTGCAACGCCATCCTATATTAGGAATACTATTCGTTATAAACACACAGACATGTCGTTCCGCTAAAACATTTTACATGTAAATGTGTAAATCTTAATAAATTTGCTCGACTGTCGATTTTAAAACTACGTGTTTTCAATTATTATTCGCTTCTACGTCGACTTAGAATTTTTGAGCAAAAGAAAAAAGGTTGTGTCGTGTGCGATACACCTACGGGTTATTGTGTATGCACCTACTATAGTATGTTAATTTTTAGTATATAATTAGGATTATTGTTTATACCTATGTTATTGGTTTGCCCGTAAATCGAACAATAACCACACCTTTTAAAAATAACCTATAGGTACATATTTTCACATCACACGAGCAAGCAAATCGTAGGTACAAAACGTTTTCTGCCTTGTCGTCATTGGTTTCATAAGTAATATTATAATCAATTTTGTATCATTTCATATTCAGTTAATCTTGGGCAATTAAAACGAATGTTCTAGAATTCTAGATAAAAGTTGTATTGACAAATATTATCCTGTTTCATATAATTAAGCGTTCCTATGTTATCTATAGTCATTTGTATACGCCATTATATAGCATAATTAATATTCTAATCTAATATCATTTATTTTTATGGGTTGGTCTAATTAAAATCGATTTATATAATCGATTATTTCCAATATTGTTGTTACAAATGTTTAATAGTATAAGATACTGTTAACCATATAAGCTTTCTGATGTTTGCATTTTAGTGAAACTGTATTTTAAAGAACGTCAATTAATTCGGATGTGATTAGAATAATTATCTAGAAGGTTAAATAACATTGGTATACAAAATGTATACCAATAATTAAAAGATAATTTTGTCGTTTAAATAACTGTTAAAGAATCAATCTTTCTTTCAGTTAATATCGGATGTGTAGTCAAATGTCAATGGGTATAGAAATGCGTGTGGGTCATTCTTCTTTTTTCATTAGCTGTTAAAAAATGTATATCAGATTCGATTATTACAAATGACGAATGAATTATCATTACATACCATAAAAAATAAATAAAGTAGGTAACATGAGTAGAAATAACGTCTAAAACTGAAAATTTTCAGCTAACTTTAGTAACAGTTTTTCGACTTTATTTTAACTAAATTTAAAATTATATATTGATGAAAAATAACGAATATTAAAATATGAAATTTGAAATTTATTCCATATTCGTTTAAAAACCATTTGGTAACAGCTCGACTTCATACATCTTTAGCCAAGGGCCCTTCAAGTCTTTGAGAATTGAACGTTTGAAATTTTTAACGTAGAAAATGAAATGTTGGGAAATGTTAAGTGTTTCAATATTCGTATACTACTTACTCGCCCGGATCTGTCCGTGGTGATTTTTTTTATTTTATCTAACTATATTTGAAATGGATTTGTAATGAACAAACTGATGGAAAACGATTACAGAAATCGTATTTATCGAAATACTTTTTTAATTTATAATAATTATAAAAAAGCGTGCGTGTCGAACACACGTGTCAGAAGTGAAACTTCTTTGGCAAGATTCAAAGAAACCAAAATCGTCGCCTTACTCCATGACGTGACGGAATTGCCATGACGCGAAACCTTGAAATTTACTCTCAACGCGCCTAAAGAAATTTCATTCAAAAAAGAAAGTCTTAAGATATTATTATAAAAGTAGGCTATATTCAGAACATATTTTCCATTTGGAGTTCCGTTAGATTCATAACCTTCTCATAATTGCTTATACGAAGATAAAAAGAAAACAATAATACTCAAATACTCATCACAAATTACAAAGAAATGACTCAAACAATGGGATATGAAATCGAACCCGAAAATTCCATTGTACTATTAACCGTAGAAAATCTAATCGAACAAACAGAATCGAAATCGATGTCTCGATGGATTAATTTATCGATTCCTACAATCAGAAATCGATTAATTCTGACTCATTCTTCTCGTTCCGGATGAATGGGGAATCGGTATTATGTTCCACGTGATTAATAAATATTTGATGATTATCGGAAATATTTGGGCAATTATAAAAATCGATGTTAGGGTTCTCTAAGGGTCCGTTTCATGGACAAACTTGATTTCTTAAATTTTGAATATGGTTTCAATTTATAATCGGAATGCTTGAAGACACTAGTTCCTTCTACTACTTATGCCCGGTATACGAGGCTAGATTTTCAATCTAGGATAGCAAGTTAGTGTCAGTAATTAATATTTGACTTTGAATTAAGTACGAAATTTATTAGCGATAAAGGTGAGAATGGAAAGTAAAGAGAAGGAATAATTTTGCCGAAGGGCTTGAAGATGCAGTAGCTGGGGACTTAATACCATCAAGTTGCTGTTGGAATTCTTCCAATCGTGCATTAAAAGCAACTGTCATGTCAACCATGGATTGCTTCACTGTGTCCATCATAGTGACTTGTGTGACTTGTGCCATAATATGGATATAAGTGGAAAGTGGAAGTGTTTAATATAAGGAAAGACAGCCAGTGACAGCAGGTACAAAGTTTTATAACATACCGCAAATATAGACTTAATTTGTAAATTAAATAAAATAAAACTTCGGGGAGCTCTGGAAACACGTGTTTTCACACCTACCCTCGAGCAGGAAAAGTTAAAGGTAGGTAGGTAAAAGGTTTTGTTAGAAATATTTCAGTTGGATTACATTGATTAGTTTTCCGACCCAAATATCGGCCAATAATTTCACAATTGAATTCAACCTGTCAGTTTGACGTCAACGACCAGAGAAAATTTTCAAAAAATTATCAGTATAATACCATGTAGGTTGTACCACGTGACGTCGAATGGTGCAATTCTATTGGTCGATATTTGGATCGGAAAAATAATCCCCCGAATACCACACGAGCTTCAAAATTATCTGGCATTTCCCTCAAGGTTCCCTGCAAACAAATAAAGTCGTCAAGTTTTTCAGGAAAAATCACTCGCGCTTCGCGCTCGTGATTTTTTAACCTTGACTAAAAACTTGACTCCTTCATTTGCTTGCAACGAACCTATCGGAAAATACCCGATAATTTTGAAGCTCTTGCGGTATTATAAGTGAATATTGTTGGATTAACTCTTTTTTCATATACCTTTTGATGTAATGGAATTGTATGTGTTAAATCTACGTACCTACATACAGCCTGCTATGTAGTAGGTATACTTAACTTCTGCCTTAAAACTTTTAATAAAACTTGTAGGTATTCCTTGCTATATTCACCCAAGCCTTCAGAATTTTAATTGAATAAATTAAAAATATACACATAAATCATTAAATTTCGATTGTATTTTAATTTCTCAGTTACACGCGACTACAAGATCAATTTCCATTAATCAATATAGGCACATTAATTAAATTGAGTTGTCATAAAAGAGCATTACATATTTTTACACTTAAATAAATATAACATTCGCATATAATATCCACTCCGTTATGTCATAAACGTGCTTACAGAACATTAATTTTTAATACAGACATAAATTATAAAAGAAATTACATTAATTAAATGTAAACCTACCTCCGTCCATTACTTTAGACCGCGTTTTGACATATTCATGTTGTAAATATTAAAATTATAAACTACGGTCGCGCGGTCAGATGTCTTTCTCTTTTACTCGTATGAAAATGGGGATAGTAGACAAAGATGACAGTATAGTAATCTAAGTGGAATTGTGATGATTTGTAGTGGGATACAAAAGTGTATGAATGTGATTTACAAGTTAACTTTGTAATTATCTTTGACGGTAAGAGGTTAATTTATTTATACATTGTGGAAGTGAAATTTTCCTTTGCTGTTATCATTATTTGAAGTTATTGTTCCTTGCAATCGTTATTTGCAATTATAATAATATAACGATAATTAATTGTATAATTACTGTCCCATAAACCTGTAGAGCAAAAGCTGTGTGTGTGAATATTTTTCATATATTTATGTTCAACGAGATAATATAGGTAACTACCTCTATGTTTTATAAAAAGGTAAAACATGGTTTAAATCAGGAGAGATGCCTGCACTAGTGCACATCACAATTCACAGTCAAATGCCTGAATAGATGAATAAAAAAGAAATAATAATTCATAATAATCAGTCCATTATTTTCCCATTGCTGGGACAAGGGCCTCCCGTAAGGAATTGGGCCATGATGCACCACGCTGGATAAGTGCGTTTTGGCAACTTGGCAGACGTCACGTCATGTCGTCAAACTTTTGATTTTTCGACATGCAGGCACTGCAGGTTTCCTCCACGGTGTTTTCCTTCACCGTTCAAGCAGTATGGTGATGTTTTAAACATAAAATTGCAATCTTTCTATAAATAAAAAAAAATGTTATTATCTCACCAAAAATATTTAAAATATATTGAAATATCTGTAGACAAAATAATAAAAGTAATTTTAAGAAATATCGTGACACGAGACGAAACGACAATTTCGAAAGCACCATTTATATATTTTAAATCGATTTTCCTCGACACCTCTTATCTTGAATTTACAAACACTTTAAATGCATCCATATAAATTATATTATTTTATTACCACTTTTTAAATATTTTTAGAGTTTTTAAAGAAACCCCTCGTTTTGTATTTTATTGCATTACGTGACTGACAAATAAAAAGTCGTGAAAGGGCGATAATGTATACTTTGTGATTTCCGTATTTATTTGTATATTTATATTATACATTCGTATTAAGTTATATTTTCATTTATGTAGAATATGCGTACCTAACTACCTAATTGATTTGAGACTTTTATGATATTTATATAAGTAGATAAATATTCATTTAGCGCTTCATTCATATTATGTATGTCAGTATGAAAAAACCGCTTTATAATATGTATAAGAAACAAATTCTGAATTTACGAAAATTAGGTATCTACTAGTACTTACTTAAATATTCAGGCATCATATCTATGTACCAACATGCAACTTAAACATATCTCAAAAAGCCTCGAAGCCTGATCAATGTTGCCAGCTATTCGATTTATCCCCTATATAGGGACTTTAGCTCTTAGTAATTGCTACCTCACCACGGTCACAATAACAATGACGGATTCAACGTAATTACAGCAATTGAAAATCTATGTAAGCTATCAGCATGCAAATGGCCGTTATCAGCATAAATTGTAATATATGCATAAACACTGGCCAATTAAAAACAGTTTAAATGCATAGAATCGTTGGCGTATTGTTAATGGTCGCTTCGTATGTAATTATTTAATGTAGCAATCCATTTTGCGGAGAGGCGTTGGCTACGTCTTGTGTGGTAATCTTACACTGTTTGGATTACATTGCTTGTTATGTAGAGTGTGTAGGAATATGTAATGGTTGTGAGGGAGAAATGGATGATAAAGTGGTGATGGACTACGTAATATGAATGATGTGGTAATTGAATAAGAATTAAAAATATATTATAATGTGCAAAATTATTATGAAACAGGATGAACAACGTGTGTGCGTAAAGCTTATAATAAATGAAGAAACGTAATTTTTTATACTTAGTATAATGGAGTAGGTACGTAATTAGAATTACATTTAAAATTCAAATATACACTTTTGTGCTGGTATTTGATTGCTATTTAATTGCTAAATAGATTTTGTGAAGTTTCTAGCGTTTCAGTAGCAACTAGCACAGTTTCATAGTACCTACACGTAAACGGTAAAATACTATAAATTAGCCATAGTCTAATTTCCAGTTCTTATAATTATTGTAATAGCTTAATAATACTTTGAACCCTATTTCACTGAGAAAAGTCTATATTATAGGTACCCACCATTTATTCGTGTAATAATTATTAATTTATTAGGTACTAGAGGTCCACCCCGGCTTCGCCCGTGGTACATATTTCGCAATAAAAGGTAGCCTATGTCCTTTGTCGGGTATCAAAATATCTCCATACCAAATTTCATGCAAATTGGTTCAGTAGCTGTTTAGGCGTGATTGAGTAACAGACAGACAGACAGAGTTACTTTCGCATTTATAATACCTACTATTAAGTATGGATTATACATTTTACATCATTATCTCAAATTCTATAGCAACGATTCTATAAATTTCTTGATTTTTCCAAACTAGATCATATTAATTACATAACTATTAACAATATACGATACTTCATATACAGTTCGGACCACCATCATTGGTAACAGCTAAAGATTTGGAACCAGGGCTAGCCCAAAAAATTAATTTCCAATTCAAACTTTTCTACATATTTCACGTAGAAGAGTCATTAGCAATAAGCAAACATGTATGAAAATGTCGACTTAGTTAATATTTGTTGTGGATATTTGCGAACGGAGCCGGAAGACGGGGCGTCGACCTTGTGAGGCGGGCATCAACGGACGTACGAACATAATATTTGTGTGGTGTATGGGAACGGATGTAGCGGGTATACCTGTATGCATCTAGAAGAATGAGATTAGAAAGCTGTAGAAAGTTCTGGAATGAGACGCATCAAACAATTTTCGAAACACGCACATTCTTCTCATCAAACATAGACAAACGACAAAATCAATTATATAGTCTGTGTTGGTTAATTTAGTCTATGATACAAATAGTGTCGTCACTACCTAATAAAGATTTTTAATTAAAAGCTAAAGAAGTTTCTGCTTAAACTATTAGCTTCTTCTAAAACCAGGCACTATGAGTATCAAATATCAATTACGATATGACTGAAGTTAGGGACACCATTTTCATCACTACTATTTATCCAATCACCCCGATTGCGGACTGTACTATGTAGTACCTATATACTGTAAAGTCTGTGGTATGATGTAGTGTACTGAAAGCAGTAAATAATTATTAATGAAACAGTTAACAACTAGACTTGGAGTATGTGTTCCTTGTCCATTACATAGTCGATTGAAGCCATACTTGCTATACCTATAGTCAATACTGTGTAGTCGTCGAAACCTAGTTGCAACTATGGCCGCGTTTCTCTCATAACTTGTATATCGAGAAAGCATTTAGTGGACAGTGCCAACAGGTTGTGTACACGCGGTGTTCTCACGTACCGGTTCCATACCCTACAGATTAACTGAATTTAGGGTTGTCGACTTACCTAACTGAGATTTGTCGCTAGAAGTTTGGAGAGAAAGTTTGGACTGTGACATCTTAATGGCGCGCCAGAATTGTGTAAGAGGATTGTGTTATTTTGTTACTTAGATGTTTTGTAACATCAAGATATGATATTTCCCTTAGTAAGTACCTACTCAAGACAGATTTTGAAAAATTTGCAAAAAAATATATATATTTTTATCTTCATACAGAAATTTTGAATTGGCAACCCTTAAAACGATGAAACTATTAGATATCTTGGGATACGGTATGTGCTGTTGTCTTCTCCGTATTTCTAAAAATACATACGAATCTGATAAGGTAATTTCTACATTATCCGCGCAAAAATCTGAAGCGGGACAAAGCTGAACATCATTTAAATATAACGGGTTTTACTTATATACAAAAATGTTTTTTTAGTTAACGTGTAATAAGTGATTTAAAAATCTATATAAAATCACCAAAATCTTCGACTGATATTATGTAAGTAGTCTAAAGTTACAAAAAATAAATATTGTCTAGTTATATGTTTTCGTTTATATTATTTCCAAACTTGTCCATAATAGAATCAAAACCTAAATTCATAGAGATAGCTTATGAGCTATGATTATGTAAAAGATTGCACCAATATTGACTGTAATATTAAGCAAATATTTTAAATGTACTTATGTAAAATAAATACACGAAAGCCAGACTCTACTTAAGTAATCATTAATACTAATTAAAACTTTTACAAAAAAAATCGCATAGTAACACGCTAAAAATACCTAAAAATATAGTTGATTTTTATATAAAAACAACCAAAAAAGCTCTACGAATTCAGAGTTTCGCTCGAGCGTCCGTTTACGAAAGATTTTTTCTAAGAAAATCGCTTATTACAGTAGGTATTGTATATCCTACTAGTGCATGCCGTGCACCATGTCATATTCTGGTAGGAAAACGACCAAAAGCCGAATATATCATATTTCCAGCGGGTGTTGGGCCAAGATAAAGGCAACAATGTTGCAATATCCTTTACTCCGGTTACCAAAGCGCTCATGCTATTGATATTTTTAATACGTATAGTGTAAACAACCAATAAATCCTTACACATTTTAATCAGGATTAACTGGAAACAGGAAGCTGTGGTAACTGAATATTGTGTGAAGTATTTTGTAAAAATACCTACAGTCATTAACTAATTAGATGTCAGTGAATAGTGCAACTTACTCGAGAGTTTGTTGAAACTATTTTCCTAACCAGTGGAATTTAATTGTTATACAATATAAAATTAAACAGTTCATTGAATAGCGATTCATACTGGTACCTATAAGTCGAGTTTAGTTTTACTTGCAGAATTTTTCTGACTTCATTGTATCTGTCTTTCTAATTTTACAGCATTGCTTTAATACAAGACATGATCATTGCTGCATTAAAGTTGCTTCGTGTACAGTTTGTAACCTAATCGCCCAGATGTATAGATAATTAAATGAAGCAATGAAACCACTATACCACTTAAGTACGGCTCAATCAATGCTGGGCCAATTACGCTCACAATAACTCTATAAAACAGCCTCTCACCACTTCTTATCGATCGTCAATGATTGCATTGTGCTTTGATAGCGCTATCATTAATGTCGCCGTTGTCGCTGGACCGCCACTGGTGTTAGGGTGCCTTCAGACAAACAGAAAAACGCAGAAGAAATTCTACCTTATAATTTTATTGTTACAGATGAGAAAAATGCAGTCAGGGCTACATAACACCTTTGTTTTCAAAACAAGTAATTTTTTCGCTTCCTTTTATTAGAAACTACCTTACTACCCACCTACTACCTACTTTTGTTAGAACCAGATTTCTTGAATCTTAAATCTCTTATAAACATGTTTTCTTCAAATAACTTGCCATATCCATTCCTTTCAAAATCACTTCATATCACTTCACTTCATAAATAACCAAAAACATGAAAACCACACCGCTCGTAAATCGCAGGCTCGTCTGAACGGGCCAAAACTTGTCAAATTACCTCACGGTCTCGATATCAACTGATAAGGATCTTAAGCGTTAGACAAGAATGTTATCGGTCCAGCGAGACAATACCCACAGGCATTCGAAGGCGTGTCACAGCCCGTCACAAATCTGGCCTATCAAGATTACTGGTTTTGGACATGTCACAATTATTAAAAACGTTTGGCGATGCTGTTGAACGTTTAATTGATTTTCTTGTTTTTGTTATTTCGTGCAGCATTTAAGATATAGGTATTATGTTTTGCGGCATGAACATCAATAACCGAAATCACGATTTTAAATCTAAAAATGTTGTATCTAGATTGTTTATTTAACGCTTGCTAGAACTATGCTTAAAGCTTAACATAAGTCAAACTTTAGTCGAATAAAATATAGTGCACAACTCACAAGTATCTACTAAAATGCTTCTCTATAATAATTTATAGTCCCTGGTCAGATAACTGGAGAAAGATTAAGTGAAATTAGGTAAAGGAATACACTATAAACTAGATTCAGTCTTAGCTCATATTGGAAACTAATGACTATAGAACACTGAACAGATTGTTTACAGATTATCTTTGGCATTGAAACTGCTATAGAAAAGATTGTTTGCAAATTATTTTTGGAATTTGGAAAACTAGATCCTGTTCACGAACCCAACATTATATATTATTGCAATGTGTGTAATATTATTGTGTCTTAATTCCGCATATATTCCACCAAGATGTGCTTTTACATAAATTTATTCTGAAAGGTATTTTGCTTTGGAATGTATGAATGAACGTAGTGGTTCAGTCTTCAGACTTAACAATTAATGATCTTCCAACCAAAAAACTGAATATTTCACCATATCACAATAGGATAATTTAAAGTTTAACGTCATTACATAAATATCTGAAGATACGAAGTGTTTATCGTGTAAAAAGCAATAAGCGCCTACGTTAAAATTTTATGAGACTATTGTCGTGTCCAAATAAATCCTATTATCTGTAATCTTGCTTGTGGGAGGCACCAATATGATTCCCATTCATTACAGGCTTGGTTTAGAAAGAAAGAGTTACTTTGGCGTTCCGTTTTAAGAGGTAAAAACGCAGTCATATCAGCACAACAATTTTCAGTTGAACCATATTTTTTGACAATAATTTCTTAGGTTAGCTGGTCCGTGCTATGCCCGCAGATGTTGTTTATAATAACTGTTGTTAATAGCAACTGTAACTTCGTATAAGAAATACAACATTTCAGTTACTATATACCTAATATTTTAGACGAGCTTATCCACTTAAATATATTATGACTACAGTCATAACTCCAAAAGCTTACCGACTGGGTACCTAATAACAATTCGATCTTGACTAGCGTAATAGATTTTTATAAACTACAAAAGGTCTTTGTATACTTTTACCTGTGCTTTTACGTAAATAGCAGCAAACATAAGCTTATTGTGATAATGAAAAACGCTACGTTTTTGTCAAAATTGCATAGGATTTTATTACTAAATTCTGACAGGAACCATTCACAGTCTGGCCAACTCGTACTTATCTCTTACATAATATTGTGGTCGTAAAATTTTACGATACCGAATTTCTCGTGATACTCGGGGCGACCTTTAGTTTTTTATGGGATGTATCTATATAAATAAAGTAATGAGGAACAAATTAGGATAGAGAACAATCGGGAACGGGTTTAGGTGTTAAAGATATAAAATTTTATCAAGTTTTATGTTCATGTAGTGTGATTTAGCTTCAGAAGTGGGATAATGGTGTGATTAGAAGATATAGGTAAAAGTGTATATGTTTTATTTTTTTAAGTGTTTTATATCTTATTCGTAGCTGAATAGAATGTAGATAGAACCAAAATAATGTAAGTATAATTTAAAGTTTATGTTAGAAAGATAAGCACCCAGCGTTCAATCGTTTTCCTTTTACTTATTAAAAATACTATCACACACTTCAAAAACTTTTTAGTTACTCAAAAAAGAGTTGTTTTCATTCGATTCATTCAAACAATATTTTCAAAACAATAAGCTTGTAATAACAAGACAATTTGATAAATCAGATTAGGTATAGTTTAATTTACATGAAATTACTTTATACTTCGTAAAATGGAAAAATAACTGATCCATCGACATTTAACTTAAAACATCAAATCTACTATCCAGATTACAATATTTAAGAAGTAAACACAACTAGCTGTCGAAATGCCACGAATGCTTTTAACTTAAACATTATTCTTATCTTAACGGCTGTAACTGAGTAACAGTGACGTTATTGTCATCGTCTAAATCTCAAATGCCACTGCGCAATAAATTGTTCAGTATCTAAATGGTTGCATACGAAGCAAGCTTTCGGGTGTGGTGGTGGACAGGGGAGGAGCGGGTGGATAAGCGATAGTTAATTGTACGAATCTTTCTTTCTTTCTTCTTCTTTCTCAGCCCGGTTTAACCCAAAGTTGAGTATAGGCCTCTTTATGGGCACGCCATTCTTTTCTGTTCTTCGCCATCCGCATCCATTTTCTTCCCAAGACCTTCACTATATTGTCAGCCCACCTAGCAGGCTGACGAATCTATCAATACTAATCAGTACGAATCTTACAAAGTTGTAAATTATATGGAAGGTTGTGAGGATGAGTGTTTGTTACTATTTCGTGCAAAACCACAGAAATATTTTGATGATACTTCACAGGGCTGTAGCTATTATACCAAAATAACGAGATAGTTTGTAAGAATACATATTTTATGGAAATTGGATGGATGTATGTTACTCCTTCATTTTGATGATACTTGGTAGGGCTGTAGCTTATGTACCAAAATAACCCATAATTTCTTGAAGTTGGTATGTATTTGACTTCATTGGTGATTTTAAAACGATTACCTACCAATAAACTTAACAATTTATTATTTATACACCAGAATATCTACAATAATCATAACTAGATGTACAAGTAGTTGTACTAACCCCGAATATTGAAAATTACTCTGTTCTTTTAACTGCTATAGCGAATCCGCTCTCGCTTCCGCTTATCTTCCCGGACAGCCTTACATGAATACCCGCCCACGTACTTACGAAACACGCAACAACCAAACTTTGGCGTTATTTATTAGTGAAATTTTAGGCTCAAACCTGCTTTCCAATTTTTATAGATCCCACAGAGTTGAGAAATTCTGTGTCGAGCGTGTTTACAAAACGATGCATGTTCTTTTGAATGGGTCATGATTGAGATATGTGAGAATTTTGGACGTAAAATAAAAATTTTACGAGTAGTAAAGTATTTTGTTTCTTTTTGTTGATTTAACTTGGCCATGTTTATTCTGTGCTAAATTTTTTCGGAAGGATACTTCTTTTTGATGATGTTTTTTAAGCAATTCATTATACTACAGTAACTTACTACTTTTAATGTAGTAAGTAGTACTTTATAATGTAGTAGTAAGAGTTGGAGCTGAATTCACGAACGAGTTTGCTGTCATAAGCGGTCTGAAGCAAGGAGACGCTTTGTCACCTCTACTTTTCAACCTTGCACTCGAACACGTCATTAGAAAAGTCCATATCCTTAATGGTGGAGTGACTTTAAACGGGCAGTACAAGGTTATCGGATATGCCGACGATCTCGCAATGGTAGGGGAAACGAAGCAGCAAGTGACGGAGGCTGTAGCATGCCTTAAAGAAGAAGCCGCTAAGATTGGGCTTAGTATTAATGAATCCAAAACAGAGTACCAGCACATGCGCCGTTATAGAAACACGAGACAAAAGCGGGAAGATCTAACCGTTGGAGACACCATCTTTAAGGGCGTAGCTACATTCAAGTATCTTGGATGTCCTGTAACAGACACTAACAGTAGAGAAGAGGAGATCGAACTACGTGTCCAAAACACTCTTCGGTGTAACGCAGGCCTTCATAAGATACTTGGGTCCAAATTATTGAGCAGACGTACAAAGTTTCGAATCTATAAAACCGTGATAAGGCCGATTCTTATGTACGGCTGTGAAACCTGGACGCTCACCCAAAAAGAAGAAAAGAAGCTTCTCGTAACGGAACGCAAAGTACTCCGTAAAATACTGGGCCCGATACCCTTAAACGACGGTAGCTGGAGAATCAGAACAAATAAGGAGCTGGAGGAACTTTTTGCTGAACCAAACATCTTAGGCGAGATTAAAGCTCAGAGGCTACGATGGCTAGGCCACGTTGTGCGGATGGGAGATGATCGGGCTGCTAAGCGGGTTTACTTGGGACGTCCCTCAGGCCGACGGCCGGTTGGCCGTCCTAAGTATCGCTGGGCGGATCAAGTGAATGACGATCTCGTGGCACTGCGCAGAAGAGACTGGCAAAACATCGCACTGTGCCGGGACAAGTGGCGTCTTTTGTTGTTGGAGGCCAAGACCCACTTTGGGGTCACTGCGCCAGATAGTAAGTAAGTAAGTAACTTACTACTTTATTTAGTTTTCAAAATCAATAAAATTAATTAATTCAAAGGAGAATAAGGAAATATTGACCGTGATAACTTAATTTATAGTCTGACTCTGAATTATCACAGGAGTATCACACAACTGAAAGCGCGGGTTGAAGATTTTATAACATAGAACTTTATTACTGCTAACAAACTTAGGACTTAAATTTAACAATAATTACATTCATAAAACCCAACGTAAAAGTGTAGGGTTATTAACACAGTAATTCTATTCAATGTTTTATTATCTTGCGATAGGCACATACAATTCTTCATTAGATGTTAACAATCGTTTAACATATTTATAAGCCTATTATTAATCTTTTGGATTTGATTAATTTTCTTAATAATTTGACCTTTGATCAATTGTAAATGATAGGTGTAGTTTTATAGGTGAAAGGTAACAGACATATGTAATTATTATTGATGTGTCAGTGTACTTAAGAATTTTAATGGTTTTCGAAAGTCGCCTCGAAGCTTCTAGAAACATTTTCTAGGAAATGCGTGTTTGAGTCTGTATGATTTATAGTGATCATAAAAGAAGATTTAAAAGCTGTATTATTTAATATAATAAAGGTTTAATTTAAGCAGTTAATTCTCTATTCAACTATCGCAATTTTGGGCTTAACTATGAAATTTTTAAGATTTTTTTCGTTCTATATGAAAACTTGGTTCGCAGTGTCTTTCCGATCGATCCCTTTTTTATTTATTTCACTGAACAATTACAGTTAAATATACCTAAGTACGTACCTATAATATCAACATTCAACGTAGGTTGATAATTAATATCAAAGATTAATTTAATTTTAAGGTTAGAAGCGATGACTATATTACATTCTGAAATAAATCTACACAACCCTTCTCTTTAACAAGGCTAACATGGTAATTAACTTAATGTACTTAATACTAAAGTACTATCTGGAATATTTATTGATGCTTTAATACTTAAGTAATAATCTAATCTTAGGAAGTTATTATTAAGTAAATAATCGGTCACACCTAGGTCATAGATACAACCACTCCCTTATAAAGCTCCAATTGAAAATTAACATACACTACAATTTGTAAGCTTTCGCAAGCATTACAGCTTTTGTAGTGAAAAAAAAAAATAAAAAACAATATTGGCCTTGAGAAGCTATGACAGAAGGTTTATGCTTGATGCAGCATTCGCGCCATTAACGTATCTTTGTCGCAAAAAAACATTCTTCTTTTATAGAAATTCAAGAACTCCTCCATCTTTTTGTTACTTATTTGGCAAAAAAGTGACAAAAAATACATAACACATTAGAGGAAACTTATACACTAGACCGTTCATCGCCATTCAATGAATTTCGTCCGCAATGTTCGACTAAAAAGTGGCTATTTCATATAAGGATAAGGCACCCGCTGTATACCATAAACACGTGGCAAAAAACATTCGCGACAAACATTGGGTCGCGGTAAAAACATGGTAAGGCACAAGAGCCAACCGATTTCTCGGTAACGTCTTTTTACAATTTAATTACATACTCGTTTTGCTTCGCGATTTGATCTTCATAGACGCGCTTAAATGGGCATTACATTGTGGAGTGCTAAAACGTAACTGTGCTCTTTGTCGGCTTTGTTAGTGCATTTCGTTCTACAAACGACAAAGAGACACCGATCATACTTGTTTATGATAGTCTGTTTAGTAGAAAGAACTTACGTTTAATTTTGTTCGGAACAAAGTGATGACAAGATAAAAATTATGATTGAAAAAATCTATGTAATAAGGATCATATCAGCGAGTATTTCGTCATTGTTGTCCTTACAAAATACTTTTCGCTAGAGCAACTTTTATGTATTTTTTAAATAGCTGTAAAAAACGCCTGCACATTTGAGTTAACTTATTTTTATCTAAGAGGGAAGTGGAAAAATCCACCTGAAGCATTAATTGAATAGCACCCATCGCCCAAAGCTGCTTATAATTTAAACATTATTACACGCAGCATCTAACTGAAAATTACTCATACTGACCACGACTCTGACTTTACTGCGGAGTGCAAGAGGTCCTCGTATTTACGATTACACTATTTATGCGTATTATATACGGCCCTAGTGTATAAGGGACGACTGAACAGTAATTATGTATCGGACCGTTAAATTTATTGAGCTTTCCCTTCCGTGTGCGACTCTTGGTTTCTCTTTGAAACAATTTGACCGCGCTCGCCACATTGTAGTTGAACATTATTGAGGATGCCTTGTTGATTTTGTATTTAGGAGCTTCAGTGTACATCGGCGGGTTAGTAGGTTCTAGTTTGGTGTCGATTGAGAGACAGTGCCGTCTTTAGGATCAACGAGGCTATGGGCCAAGGTACTGGCTGGGGCCTATGTAAGGGATGGAAAATCCTTAAATTTTAACTTTATCATTTTTCAGTTTACAATAACGCAATAGGCTAAATCGTAACCCCGTCTCTTAACACCCCACATATGAGAGTTCAATAAATGTGTGATAAACAAGTGTGTGATTTGATATTTTTCTTATTATGTTATAAAATTTGTTGTTGTATATCGAAAATTTTCAGAATTGTGGGGCCCCTGCCTACCTCGGGGCCTCGGGCCAGGGCCCTGCGGGCCCTGCCTTAAAGACGGCACTGTTGAGAGATATTATTGTGAGAAAAAAAGACATAACATATTATGCTCCTTGAAAACAAGGAACTGATACTTTATAGAGCAGAGCAAACAGCAAAGTCAATGCTCTTTTGATTTTCCGTTCATTCTAAGATTTAAAATTTATCGTTCATCATGTCACAATATAGAAGTTTACATATTAGTTTTATGAAAATAAAAACAACAAATCTAAATTAATTATACCTACGCTAGATATCCTAGTTAGTAATTGCTAAGCTTTTCGAAAAATGATGGCATCTAACCATTTGAGTCATCGTTTTGCAGAAGTTTTGCACTATTAAGGATAATTACAGGCGCAGCACAACCTCATAAAATAAAACCGCACTCATCTAGAGGAAATAGATAAGATCGTCACTGATGTATCGCTTATATTTAAATATATAAATTCTTGAATAAATCACGACTTGTTTACCGGAGAACGTTTTCGTGCGTATCATATAACTTGGAAGATAAATCTTGTTGCGAATTAATGGTGTGATATGACAAGAAGTTTGTCTAATGTGCACCGGCTGGTTTGATTTTGTAGGTATGAAAAAGTAATGGTGACAGCCAGTTTAGTGAGGACTGTGTTTCTTTGTTAAGGGGAAGTAAGGAAGGATTAGTGCTAGTTGGTTCTTAACACGTTATGTTTAATGGGAAGCAGTGATCATTTGCCATTAGGTGTGATTATAGTTATGTCTTTTTATTTAAATATTAACAGAAAAATACAATATTATTTTAAAATACAATACTTATACATTGTTTTTAGAAATAAATGAAAAACATTTAGATATCCCTTTCGAAAAAATGGGTAGAGACAGTAGAGCTTAAAGCTAATCGACGTTAATATTTATACATATTTATTCCGTATATTCCATCAAGTTGATAAGCCAGGATCTTCCTAGTATTTGATCTACTCTCTGACTAGGTTTGAGTGGAGTCAACCGTTTTTTTTATTAATTTAACATAACTTTTCGTCTATCCTAGACTAGCTTTCCGCCCGTTGCTTCGCCCGCTTTGTCTAAACAAAATAAATTATATACTAATGTCTAAAACCTTCCTCTTGAATCACTCTATCTATTAAAAAACCGCATCAAAATCCGTTGCGTTGTTTTAAACATTTAAGCATACACAGGGACATAGGGACATAGTTACAGAGAAAGCGACTTTGTTTTATACTATGTAGTGATTATGACTTTTAGTTGATACTAAACAATCACAGATCCAACAGTCAATAAATTTCATTATCGTACATTTGATACATCAAAATATGCAATAGAGAATTACATCTCAACGCATTGAATATTCGATTTTACACATAACAAATCATTTAGTCTGTTCGCAGGTTGTCCCATCTGTATTTATGGTGCCCAGGGTCGAAGGTGAGAGATTACACATGCCAGAAGGCTTTATGTTCGAAGCCTGATGCGATACTTGATTTCTAAACATTTCCTTACATGTTTATGCTTAAGTTACTGTAATTTACATATCCTCCATATTGACAGTAAGCCTGGTAGACATGGATACCCAGGTTGAATAGGGATGAATATAAAAATATAATACAATAAAGTACAGCTTTGTGGTGCTGAATTGTTTATAATGTTATAAACACTATTAATGTTTGTCAGATTGTCTTAATGGAATTGTAAAATGCATTGCATGGTATGATGATTATTGCGCAAGAGCTCACGAAGATATCTGAGTTGGTACGAGCAATCTTCGACAATTAGTACCTAGAACATAGGCAAAGCTGGGTTGCACACCTAGTCATTCAAAATAACATACTTTTTCTATTTCCAACATAATGTATACATAAAAGTGTAGATAAATAAATATACAGTTTCACATCAAAGTCTAATCAAATATCCGATAAAGAAAGTCCCATAAAAATAGGCATCTTAATTAAGAAGAAAAATAAAATGGATGAGAATATTATACAAACATGATTGAAAATAATGTTAATCGTTAAATGCGTTAATAATTAATTATGCACGCGGAAGTTATTAATATTTTGACAAGTCTTGTGTTTTTTATTTATTTATTTCTCGTATGGTCAAGTTGAAAGCTTTCTTAGATACTTTTTAAATGACCTTACTTCTGTCTAGTGGACAAATCTAGTACAAAAATAAAGCAACTTGTTACTATTAAATATTAATAATAATCGATTTTTTTTTCATTAATCGATAATCATCGTTTGTTTTTTAATCAATAATCATTGTGAAAATACCTGAAACAAGAAAGAAACTCGTGTTAGCACTACAAAACAATAGGTAATTTTCTAGCAACTATTATTTGTATAATTAAGAAAATATGTCCCTTTTCTTGCGGTTGTATTAATTAAAAGTTGTCATTGGAAATACCAATCTTTATTAGTCAACAACTTGTCATCAAATACAAAAACATTACTAATTGTTCTATTTTCACATAATTGTTATTTTTTATAATTAAACAAGAACATGACTTTTCAAGATCAGATTTTTGTCCTAAATTCAAATTAAATTTATTTGCAAGAATGTAGTTACTAATTATAGACGTTTTAATCTATATTGTTAATGTTCTATTTATTTTTATCGTTATTATTGTAATAAATACTAAACTAACATTGAGTGGTGCCACAGAATACCTAATAACTAGTAGCTAGCTATTATTAATTTTTGAAAGAAAAAAGATTGATAGCATTGATTTTATATGTACGCTAGTGAAAGTCAGGCTTTAATATAGCGTCTTAGCCTATATGCAGTTGTAAACAATAATAAACAGTTACCCTCAAATGCATTGATACCACTTGCAATTCAGCACTCATTAAATCCATCCACTGCTCACAAAAAGCGCCCAGTTACGGCCTTTTCCAATTCATTCATTCAAAAATAAAATATCATTGACTTACATTACGTATTGTTACTTTTAGATGTACACCTGTTTCAATAAATTTGTAAACGACCGTACAATAGAATAAAAAACGCAGGTGTAGACCCACCTTGTATTTTTTTAATGAATAAAAGTCCGTTAAAATGCCATTTCTCGGTCCCAAATTGAAGCGTGACTATGTTTGATGATGTATCGATTAATTCGAGTAGACAACTCGGATGTTCGATTTTTTTATCGATTTTGTGGGTAACAATTTGTTATCTGTGGTGGCTTTTGTTTTGTTTTTGATTAAGTGCGAGCATACATTTTGTAATTAAATTTATAATGTAGTGAATTAATTTTGTGAACGTGTTGTGTAAAATGTAGGTATTCGAAATTTTATTTATTGTGTATTTGTAAGTTCAGAGTTTTCTAAATATTCAAAAGACTGGAAGGAATGTAAGTACGTATGTACCTATTTTTTTCATAGTATTCAAAAGTACATTAAACGATTAAGAATATAACTGTTATCTATACTACGAATATGAATGTATATAATGTCAACTTTGGTCTTAACACATACGCCAGTATACCAAATAACGTCCAACCTTTTTGGTTAACATACCCCTTCCCAAGTTTTAGCCTTGTAAACCCTACTAGTAGTACTGGAGTCAAAGAATAACTACTACTAGAACATTACTTCACAGCAATAAAACGTTCCAAAGCAATCATGGACCAGAAACACTATTTAACTCGCGCCCACGCCTCATTATTTCCACCGTAGGAGTGTTAAATTTGAGACCAACATGTTAACAGCGTTCCGAATGAACCTGACAAATATCACGCTATATTTTCTTTTCCAATTTGAATAGTGGACATGAATAGAATTTTTATGATCGCCATTATGTGCGCTATTTTGCAGTGACACAATCGTTGTGTGGAATTAGTAGGCTGTACCGCTTTTGTATACTATCAACTATGGCTTTTTGTAGGTTTACTAGCCAATTTATGTAGATTTGTGATTTTGTTTCCAATTTGAATGATATCTTTATCGTCACATTTTATTATAAATGGCGGTATATTTGCGTCAATTTAAAAAGAGAAAATACTACAGATAAATTAGTAATATTCGTAAGACAAGACAGAAGTTTCTTCAAAACTATTTAATGTTTATAATATTATAAATTTTTTTATTATTTATTATGTAACTTTAAGGGCCGATTTTTCAATGCTTGGATAAAACTTATTCGTTGAATAATGTATAAAACTACCATTTTAAAAACGTATTCTAATTGCCAGTATTTGACAGTTTACGTGACATTTTAATATTATCGTGTAATACTTTATTGGACGGATAAGTTTTATCCAAGCATTGAAAAATCGGCCCTAAAAGCTATAACTTTAAAAATAACTATCATCTATAATTTAAACGCAACATTCTAGCGCATCGAGATAGTATGTACTACGTACTATCTCGATGTTCTAGCGAATAACTTCCAAAAGCGAAAACATTTGTATGGAACATCCACGAAATATGACTTGCCCATTAAACTCTAAAAGATTGTATAGAATTGTCTGTATAAAGGTCGAGAGTATTCAATAAGACTAGGCAAATAGAGGAAAGCCTATAAACGGTAGTAACGACCATTTTATGCTACTAAGATTTGCTGTGGAATTGCTTGACAAATTGAATTTTCTCTGTTATTATTTTGAATCGGGAAAATATATGAGATCTATTATTTCACTTATATGGGATAGTGAATAAAACATAGGAGCTTAGCTTAGTTTATTAAGTTCTGTCTTCTGTGTTTCTTTGACACGTACAGTTATGTGTAGGTACTTTATTTATGTATTTGTATAAAAAATATGAAATCGGTAACGATTTTGAAAAAATGGCTAGTCGTTATCAGTATTTAAGTAAAGACATTTTAGTATAATCTTTATTATACAATCTGTGATTATACTAGCCTTTTGCCAAGCAGAAAAAAAACCACGTTCTAATTTTAAATTTGAATCGATCTCCGCCTCAGAACTGGCTGATTGTCAAAAAAAAA
>CAJQZN010040662.1:104710-120110 GCA_907164685.1 Colias eurytheme
GCTCGTGCGGTAGTTCAAAAGTTAACCTAAGATGCTCGTCGCTTCGCTCCTCGCTACCTATTTGAATATTTACGCCGGCCACTGCCGTTTTCAGCAAGGATTTCGAATTAGGCAGATTTTGATTGGACAGAGAGTTTGAGGTTTATTCTTATAAATTTTGAATTCATAAAATTATAATTGAACACCTGACACCAATCAAGCAAACACGTGTTTACGTGAGTCATAGATTTATTATCGTATACTCCTAAAATGTTTTCTAAGAAACAATAGTGTACTTACATTGTCGGCACGTTCTTAGTCGGTAACTTATTTTTGTTCGAACAATAGAGGTAATAAATTCCTAATGATCAAGTTGTAAAGGTTGTAAAATAAAAAATATTCTATATTAAAACGTATATATTTTATTATGTGCGTCATTAATTTCTGACTGTTTCGAAATTTGGTGCAAAAAAAAATAGTGTGTAAATAAAAATTGTAAAAAATCAATAAAATAAAACAATTGAGTAAAGATCTATAGGCATATTATGTATGTATTTATACAAGATATGTATAATGTATGTTATATATTAATACAGGGAACTTCTCAACGTGTTATCTATGAAATTATACTTTTACTCAATTGTTAAATTTTATTTAAGTACACACTGTTTTATTTTGCACCAAATCTCGAAACAGTCAGAAATTAATGACGCACATAGTACATAATATATACATATTAAGACAGAGGTTAAGCTTAAATAACTTGAAAAATAAATAACATGATCACGCCCACGTGTTGGTGTTTTGAAAAATTCAATCAAAAACTGAGGTTAACTTTAAATACAATTTTAGAAAAATAAATACCACAATCAACATTCAAGTATTAGAAAAAAATTGATACCATAATTCCACCCACGTGTTAGTGTATTGAAAAATACAATAAAAAAGTGAGGTAAATCATAAATAACTTAGAAAAATAAATAACATTATTACACCTAAGTATTAGAAAAATAGATATAATTACTTATTTACTTTTTTTAGAAATTCACTGGAATTAGAATTAAAACAAACCCTTTGATTTTGCTGATCACTTTAATATAACATGTATATAGTCACGAGTACGGCGTAACGCAAAAATGTCACGCGCGCGGCGTAACGCAAAAAATGTAACGCGCGCGGCGTAACGCAAAAATGTCTCACAAAATTTTTGTCCACCCCCGATAAAGAAGTTTCACTTCAATAATTCAAATCAATTATTGGAGATACATTTTCCTTTATTTTAAATTATACAATTATATTTCACGTTATTCTTATTCAATAAAACCTCATAACAATTTATAAAACGCCCACAAAAGAAAAACAACTTCATCAACTGTTAAAATTATTTGCATTCGGCGAACGTTTTGTATGTTACTGATGTTAATCGTATATTCTTTAATAAATAAGTACCATAAGGGTAAATAATGCCGGAGGTAAGTTCAGTGTCATCGCTTCTTAGTCGCCAGTAAAATAAATTGGAACCATTTACGATGCCTGATAATGTGGACACATGTTTTGAGTTTAAACTCTTTGTTAAATCGGTTTTTAATATTGTAAACAGCGATGTATCTTTTGGGGATCAGGTTATAGTGGTTTATGGGATCGTGGGTTTCGTGATTTAGATGGTATGTTCGTGTATGTTCTTAATACCTACATATGTTTGTACACAAGTCTTCTCTTCTTTTTCTTGAATGGCAACTCTAGCTAAGGACAATTACAAAGAGGAAGATTACATTTTAAGCAAAAAAAATAGATAATATCGAACCAAAACTTTTTTTTTTTGTAAGAATGTATGCGTGATCATAGGCGTTATAGACAATTTCTGGCGCCTAATCGGAATATTTATATAGGTACCTACATATGAACTTTTTCATTGATGGCATTAATTTCGAACTTGAACAAATACTAACAAGATGTATATTGTATATTCCAACAAGAGAAATTATTGATAGTAGGTAGTTGTTACTTTTTTAGTGAGATGTTTTTCTCATATAGGTACCTAATTAAGTTTAAGTACATGCATTTGTTTATTGTTTGCTTTTACGTATGTCTATGAAATGTTCATAAAATCCCTCTCTATAACGTTGAAAACAAGTTAAATATAAAATTATGGTATTTGTACATATTCGATCGTTAACAATTTATAAATACGCTACTTCAGTAACACCGATCTTTAATAATCAACATAAAAATAATTCCGATTACTAATTATGAATATTATGAATCGATATAATCGATTGTGAGTACTAAAAATTCCCGCTATTTCCATAAACAAACGAGTTGCGGGTAAATCAATTAATTATAGATGCATACAAAAACATTCACTATTTTAAATAAAATCCCAATAAAAATACCTTCGTCTCGACTTGTTTTACCGTTATTTATGTACTAACTTCAAAATTAAGTGTCACCTTAAGGGACATGTATCTTCATTAAGGTAACTATCGGCCAGTATATCTTGAGCTCTCCTGGAAGATATATGGAAATTAGCGTTTTATGTATGGTGAGGTAATAAAGTTTTGTAAGGGTTGTTGCTAGAAGTACGAAGGTTAAATAGTTATAATAAATACTGTCAATGTATTGGACTGTTTGAGGGGAGAATGTGCTAATAGGTGATCCCATGGATATCGGTTGTATGGACATAGTTCTAGGGCTCTAGGCGTTATTTATTGTTCTAAATTATGATAACCACGGAAGACGGAGTGGTATTACTACCACTTACGTGGTATAGTAAATTAGAGTATCATGTATAGGTACCGAAACATATTTAAATCCTTTTTAGTATAGTATAATTAGAATTACATACATAGAAAACATAAATAGAAAAGTTACTTTTACATAATTAGAAAAGTTTACTTTTTGTTCCGAAAATACACAAGGCGATGAAATACGAGATCAACTTCTGTAAAACGGCTATATTGAACTATTAAAAATATGAATTAATAAAATTTTTTATTTTATTAAAAGTACTATTAAAATTAAACAACTGGAAAGGTCAAATTAATCTGGTTGCACTACAAATTTTGTGACGATAGTCATGTAAACGTGCTCGTAAAACTTTTATAATGTAAACCAAAATAGAATTCTACTTTTATTACTGCTACGAAGTTTTATTGCTTCTTAAATAATGTTAGAACTTAAAAACGACGAGATGTTATAAGAGGTGACGCTTAAATTTTATTTTTCTAATGGATGACAGATGTTATATTCCTTTCTACGCAATAAACGGATTATTGGCTAGTTGAGAAAACAGATTGTAAAAATGTTTATCTAGCGTGATTTTTAATTTGTAGTGGGAGGAAGGAATGGTGAAAATTAATGAAATTGTCTCTGTAAAAAAAGAAGATGATTTATGAATATTATGAACAAATTAAACTTCAAATTAAATTTATTCATCTTAATATAGTTGTTTTTGTAAAGTTGTAAATTGGTTTAAAATTTATATTCAAGGAAATGTTAAATAATTAGGTATTAAATACGTTTGAGTGCACTAGTCAAATTAAATTTTTAGTGTTGAGAAGCACAAATTAGAACCGTATAAATTCCTCAACAATCATGAAATTACTTAATTAAAACATTAAAATAAAATAATTGGCACAGTTATTTGCGACTACGCTGCAGCTTTGCGCAAACAATTTCGTTGAAAAATTAAGAGCCAGCATTGTCTCACTGTCTACTATTGTGTGAATGCATAATGAATTTTAAACTTATTAACCATCCAATCAAAGCTGCTAAAATGTCGGTCAAAAACAACGAAATCACACACGTGCACGTCGCCCGCATATATTGAATAGTAAAATTCGTAAAATAATTAACATAAAAGAATGGCTATAGTTCGCGGGGCGCCGATAACAAATAGCGCTTTGTTCTTACTCTTTTAAAATATAAAACAAAGGCGCTAAATCATGCGGGCATTGAGTATGTGTGGTTCACAAAATTAATTCTTTAAAGTGCAGGCCTTGGTGGAATAATTTGTCGCGTAATGAGTGTCGTGCATTCACAGATCTCGGAAAGTCGCCTGTGAATGCTCCGGCCCTCCTACGGTGTTTAGTGCAGTTTTTGACACTCAGTTGCTATGGAAAGACCTAGAGGGTGCAGAAAAAAGTATAGATATACCATGTTTACACTTGATATGAAGAAAGGAATGGAGAACAGATATTTATATTAAAATTTATCATCTTTAATAGAACGGAAGTATGAACTGCACGTGACTTTATCAATGGCAATATTATTTCGCAATCATTTCAAATAAGAACTTGGTATACAAGTTAATCACGTATATTTCATCACACTACATCAAATAGAGTGACTATTAGAATATGAAATTGTGATGAAATACAGTATGTATTTAAAACACTTTCCACGTTAAAACAATTAATGTTGAAGATGTACAAAATAATGCAATACCTACATTATATACACTCGTATCTACGCATATTAACAAAAAGTGGAATAATCTGTAATTACGAGAATTCTTATAAGAAAATCATGACAATTGGAGCGTTTCATGGTCCGACTAGCGTAGGAATCCATGAGTCAGTTACCGTGTTTTTCCTTATAATTCAAGTAATTACGCATTACTTTGAAATTTCCGTAATCGGGGATTTGTTATTTGTACGCTTTCGTGTATTGTGGCTATTAGACATATGATTATCTTCTTGATTGGCTTTACAATGTCAATCAAAACGCAATCAATTAAATTTTAAATAGATTTATTTTTTACTAGGTTTCCGCCCGCGGCTTCGCCCGCGCAGTCAAAGAAAAACCCGCATAGTTCCCGTTCCCGTGGGATTTCCGGGATGGCGTCATTTTCCCAGGATAAAAAGTAGCCTATGTCCTTTCTCGGGTATCAAAATATCTTTCATGAAAATTGGTTTAGTAGTTTAGACGTGATTGAGTAACAGACAGACAGACAGAGTTACTTTCGCATTTACCTATAATATTAGTATGGATTAAATTTTAACTAGTAGAGTTGTAGGTATACAATACAAGTAAGTGTGACCCAAAATTTATAGAATTTGTTGAATTTAATAAAATGGTGAAAATATGGCAACAGACAAAATATGATAAAAATTGTGTATACCTAATGGATGATTCCGTCTACTACTATTACAGGAATTTTGTCCTATAAATAAGGTAAATATATGTAGAACTGTACTTTTACACAAAAAAAAATGTTTTTTGATTAACGAGAATACAAATTGAGTTAATAATCACCCAGTATTTTAGTAGGCCAAATAGGCAATCATTCTACGTTAATAGTTTGATAATAATCAAAACTAATGTGAGCTTTAAAACGATTTTATCTGAACGAGTGCAACCCGTTTCTTTCATACATTTTAAACGTACGTTACCGACAAAAAACACCCCCTGTATAGTTTTAATACAATATTTCGTGCCCGGTTTCACTCATTTGCATATTTGATTTTTTCTCTAGGTTTCTAGGCTACTAAGAAAAAACAACGAGGGTATTTTTATTTTTATATTTTAATTGTCATTATAGTTCACAAAAAAATGTACCGTTAAAATTTTTAACATCTGCCTGTTTTTTGCCATTTTTTGCAATGTTTTTTTGGTAATTTGCATATCGTAAAGTATTATATTGAATAATTAGAAAGAAACGCATCTGCTTATGTTTGAATAAGTGCTACTTAATTGAATATGCATGTAAAAATAAAATAATTAAATCATTGAGAGAATTTTGCAGGAAATGAAAAAAACGTGCTAAGCAGTTGGTACTCTACAAACTTTTTATTATTATTTTTTTTCACTAAATTACTAGGTATTTTCGTTTGATTTCATCGTTACTTTTTAGCTGTTTATTTTGGTAGTCCTGTTTAAACTTTGAAACAACTGAACCAATTTTAATGCGATATTTTATATCTGATTCGTTACCATTAAATATTTATAATATTATAGGTTTTTTTTTTTATAAAAGAATAAGAGCCAGAAACGTCTTATTTTACGCCGAGGAAATCTTGTCGTGATGAGGAATGATTTTAGTTTAGAATTTAGATTTAGCTATAAACTAGAGCCTATCCGCCCGCGGCTTCGGCGCGTCAAAGTGAAAAACCCCCATACTTACCGTTCCCGTGGGATTTCCGGGATAAAACTATCTTCTGTCCTTTATCCTTTCTCAGGTCAACTTACCTATCTCTGTACCAAATTTTATCCTTATCGGTTCCGAGGTTGAGGCGTGAAGAATAGACAGACAGAAAGAGTTACTTTCACATTTATGATAAAAGTTAGGTTCAGACGATTTATATGAACATAAAAGGGTTACTAATATACGTGGTGAAGATGAATGTAATTAATTCATTCCAAAATTACATAATAATCATGTAATAATCCGTGTAAAGTGATCATGATAATATAGAAAGCCCTTTGGATGTCCGTTAAAACTGTCTAATTATACGCAAAGATTTGATAAACGATACAAAAAAATTACATTAAAATTTAACGACCAAATTTATTTAACTTCCACATCAAAATTCAAAGTCAAAAACTCTATAAAAATACGGTTATAAAACATAAGTACAAAACCACATCGCAGCGACACGACGGGGGGTAATTAATTATTAATAAAATTAAAATTTACTGGTGCGATAATTAAACATCTACATATACATGAAAATATAAATTAACGTACATATATTATTCCCAATTTCTATTTTTAATTCCCTTGACCTCTGAAGATCTATAAATTTTACAATACGATACCTAATCGTAAGCCGTCATAAATATCAAAAAGTCGCTTCGTATAATACCCGAATACGTGGGCATAACTTTTTATTCCTATAAAGATTTATAGTTGTGTTAGAATAATTAAATTATTGCTTAAACAGATAAAAGAGGTTTTATGTGACGTCTAGATATTATCTGTGGACTTAATACCGCTTAATTACGGGTATTATGGTTGCTTTAATGTTTTTTTTCTTACACTAATTTCAATGCGTTACTGTAAAAGTATTTTTTATTTCGCTGTAAAACTCCGGCTTATGTCAGGCATGTAAGGTTTTTATAGTTTAAAAACATTTGCGATCTTTTAATTACACAAATAACCTTACCGTGTATTGAATATAGATTACACCACGTTGTTCTAATTTGTACTTGTAACTCGTATCCTTTAAGCCCCATGTGTGTATAACAATAATTATCTCCTTTTAAGTTTAATCGGTTAGCTATCTCGTGAGAACGATCAAAACAAAACGCAATAAATTATATTTACCTACAATTTGACATTTAGCGCCCAAGAACTACTGGTACTGGCTGGATTGAGAATTAAAAAAAAATTGGAACACAATAGCTGGAACACAATGTTCCAAATTTGAATATCTTAGCTTCCGAGTTCACATTGAGATTCCCAACGAGATGCGTATTTGCATACACTGTTTGAAACGTGGGAAAAGTTTCGCATTTCGTTGCCTCAGTGTGGACGCGGCTTTACACAATTGATTACTCCCAAACCTGATTCGAAATTCAAATTTATTCAACGATAATGTGTACTACGCTTATTCTATATTCGATCACTGATCTCAAGGAGTTTTGTGTGCGTAGATTGAGTGTATGTAAATGTGTGAATAAATTTAACGATTAGGCACCGGTAGGGACCATATTGTCACATCGATACCGATAATCCGTTTACTATTAAATTACCATACATTTATCATCGAACTTAATATATTGTATCGGTTATCTATTGACGGGTCCCACCCACAATCTAAAAAAATTCGCCCCCGTAGAAAGGAGCATTGCCAAATCGCCCTTTGCGAATCAATCGCGACATTGGCTCATGATTGGTTGCCCCACACGTCCTATATCCCAACGACCAATATAACAAGACCTACGCGTGTACTACGCATTGCTTATAAAGCTGCGTAGTTGAATGAAACGCGCGGCAAACGGTAGCTCAATATTCAATGGGCACGGCTTACGAAGCAAACATCGTCCAGTTTATATAGACCCCTGAGGCTTCTACAAGTTACCGCGTTTTTGCTAGTTAGTTGTAAGAGGCGTGCGGGCGGTGGTAGCTCTATATAAATTGGTCGTGGAACACGTGTGATGCAATAAAAGTTTTATTTTCCCCGATTTTCGTTTTCGTCACATCCCCGGGGAGCTCGTCCAATCAAATTAAATCAAATTGACGTTCCGACGTTTGAATTTGGAATTGGTTTTTTATTTATGCTATTGTAATTACAATGGCGGTTTAAAATATTAAACATCGTGAAGGGAAAAGCTATTGGTTTTATTGGGAAATTTGTAACGCGGCTTGTTGTGCTATTATAAAAGTTTAAAATATCATTAAAATTGTTTTTAGCGACTAGGTAGATAATTAGATAGAGATTATAAAATACATGATGAATTTGTATTTAAGTAGGCATCTTTACAATTAGGAAAAAAGCTTATTTCTTTATCCGTTATACTTTTGTTGTTATATTCGAGCAT
This sequence comes from Colias eurytheme, assembly GCA_907164685.1. Classification (NCBI taxonomy): domain Eukaryota; kingdom Metazoa; phylum Arthropoda; class Insecta; order Lepidoptera; family Pieridae; genus Colias; species Colias eurytheme. Next base: position 113,174 of record CAJQZN010040662.1, read on the forward strand.
GTGATATTCACTAGTTGGTTTAAATTTTGAATTTAGCAAAGGATACATTGCTAAGCCTATCCACTATTACTTGACCTATTCTCCTTGGGGCTACCATACAATAGAGAGCTCTATCTTGACTGGTTGGATACGAAGCCAACCGAAATTTTAACAAAATTAATTTCAATCTATTATTTTAACGACATCTAAATCGGCAGGTGACAAATTATAATATTACAAAAATACGACAATTTTGTCCTTGATATCACACCTGGCTAGAACACCTTTCTGTCTGTTTGTCACTCTTATTCGATAGTAGCTTTGTCACCTGTATTCACTCGTTGTGTTAATTGATTTTTAATAATGTCTTTCGGCTTGTATAACGCACGTAAAAAACGAACGTTTTATAGTTATTATGTTATTGTTATTCCCGATAAGATGTAAAATCGTTCAGAGTTTTTTAAAATAATTTTATTAGTTCTATTTTATTTTTAAATAATTATGAAAATTATGTGAATCATCTTCACAACAGAATCACAGCATTTCTATGCATATAATTTTCTTTATTGATATATTAATAGATAAATTAATTTTATAAGTAGGTACCTAATTTAGTTGTATAAACCATCTCATCATCATTATTTTATTATATAGAACCAATTTAACTTCATACGAATAAATTAATGTTAAGAAGTAACAAACAAGTTTATTTTTATTGATTCTTCCATATATTGAAATTTCTGTTTTCGTGGCTACTAATTAGTAAGTTTTGTATTAGATTATAATATTTAAATTATTATGAATGAATAAAAACGAAGTGGTTTTGATTGTTGTGTAAACAAGTTATAGTTGAATAATATGCTTTTTAATAAACATTTTAATTATGTTATTCACTAAATAAAGAAGGAGTTATGATTTTGCTATTTTCGAATAAGTAGCTAATTTTTTCTGTATAATTCGACTTGGTATATAAATATTAATTTAAGCAGTATTCTCAGATTTGTCTTAATAGTAAGAATGACAAAAAATAAAGCACTTCAAAGGAGAACAAGAAGGAACAGATTATAAAATGTTCTGCAAAAAAATACACGTTAAAGTACAATAAATAACATTATTTATTCAATTATACTGCGAAAATACGATAATAATAATAAGCGATAATATAATACATAGCACTAAAACGTTCCTGGGAAATCACTATTTGTTTGAAAAAACAATTTGCGTAAATCAAGTTGCGTATAGTTTTATGTATAGTTACCCTTATGTAGTAAGGTAAGTGTAGAGACAGCGAAAGCGATTTTGTTTTATAGGTACTAAGTATGTAGTGATACAATATGCATAAACATATATTGTAATATAGGCTTAGAATACAGATAAACATATATGTATTCCAAGAATATAGGTACATTGAGCATCGCTTGTAATAGCAAATCAATCAAGTATGAACTCATGTATAAGATATGTTGCATAGAATGTGCATCAGTGACCTTGTGTTGATGATCAAGCTCGTCATTCGTGAATGTTCAATTACGTAATGCTTTATAAAGCACTAGTGGTCCGCCCCGGCTTCGCCCGTGGTACAAATTTCGCAATAAAAGGTAGCCTATGTCCTTTCTCGGGTATCAAAATATCTCCATACCAAATTTCACGCAAATTGGTTCAGTAGTTTAGGCGTGATTGAGTAACAGACAGACAGACAGAGTTACTTTCGCATTTATAATACATATTAGTATGGACTAGTTCTATTTAATATTATATTATGTACTAAAGTGGTAGTTTTATTTTAATTAAGCTATAATTATATTATTTCACGTCCAGCTTACGTAGAGTTAGCGAAAATAACATTGGAAAAATAAATTTTCATGACTTTTCTTGAAACTAGCTTCCCGCGCGCGCGCGGCTTCTTCGCCAGCAATTTTTCTTACAAAATTTTATCCAAATCTGTTTATTAGTGTAGGCGTGAAGAAGAGACATACAAATAGACAGAGCTACTTTGGTAAAATTGATTAAAATTTGACAGGTCAAGGTTTTGATTATTTATAAATCAATAAATCTGCTCTATCTATTCATGAAAATAAAGTCTATATAATTATACTCTATACCTACGATAGCAGGTATTTTTTTTAATACAAATATATTATAAACATATATAATAATTAATAATAATCCATTCATCAGGTTAAAATACGTCAAAGGAATTGATATTTATTGCATGTCATTAAATACAATTAATAATATGTATGTAAATTTTATAAGGAAAACATCACATTTTTTGATGGACCATCGTATACGGTATAGGTAATCATATATCTAATAATCTAGGTTATAAATTTATAATTAACTGTTATACATATTAAATATTATTATGTATATTAGTAATAAATACATAATTTATATCTTAGTATGACGTATGAAGTATATGAACCTGAAGATGTAGGTAGGGGCAGATATTTTGCAGTATCAGCTTCCATATCAATAATACTTACCAGATATACAAAATATGAGAAAAACCAAGCATTTTTCTAAACTCCAATTTCCACAGGGATGAACTCTAGAATCTATTGGTTAAAAAGCTCATAGGTACATACGCTGTGTTTAGGTATATGGGTTACGTATAAACATAATCTGTGATATGGCACCATTTTATAGCAGATGAAATATAAAAATTTAACTTAGGTACATAAACTACCTATTTGATAATCCAAAAAATGGACCTACTTCATAATATGTTTTACTTATTGACATTCTTTCGCACGAGCAATCATTCATCAGCCCTATTCCATATACTAATAATATGACCAACTTTCCAAATAGGTACTCAATAGCCAAGCATATCTTTGTATCCTACCACTACCAATCTCTTCACACGATGCTTTCCCTGTCAATACTTAAACCTTGGCTAACCAGTCCAAATTCAAGATACAAAGTTTTACTCAATTCACACCGTTCTAACCTTGAGAATGAAACCAAGGTCCGTATGCCATATGTGACTGCCACATGTTCAAAAACATCCAGATTTTATACAATTGGTTATAGACTGTACAGGAATAATCGTGGATCGAACGTTGGGAAAATAAACCGATTATAAAACCGGTTAAAATGTGGTTCTGTTTAGATGTTTTATGTTGAATAGTAAGTAAGAGTATTCTGTTACCTACTTAAATATTTAAGAATCACCTAAAACTACGATGTATGAAAACGTAAAAGAAATTAATATGTTTAGGAGTAATCGATAATGACATACGATTCAGCAGTAACATTATTAAAATATAAAAATCTACGTAAATATAGATCAAATTATTTCCAAAAGTCCAATAGTTCCTTTCCAACGAAATTTCTCCTCACAATTTAAACATTAGCTGACCGAAACTTAATAGCTATTCCACGTTTAATTTAAAGAAAAAAAGAATCACCTATGATTAGGGTGGTTACCCCATTAAATGAACCCTTTTGGCTTAGAGCGTGCTCTGGTATTCACCTTGCCATGCTTTTTTATTCTTTTCCTATTATTTTATAGTGTGACGCGCTGTTTGTGCTGTGTAGCTGGATTGGGAGTTATTGATCGTTGAAAGTAGTGAAGTGATATTGTATCTTACTGTAAATCTATAAAAACAAAAACCATGAAATCTACACTACACTACTACAGTACAAACAATATACGAATTGCAAACTCAAGGAATAAACAACAACTACATAAAATGTTAACACAATTTTTACCTTATATTTTTTTTTATTTTTTGTGTTTCGTTTTTGCATATAATAATGGCTTCTTACATTGTGTTTTGGCAATTTCCAATACCATAAATAAACAAACAATTATTCGCCTCTTATAATCCTAGACAAATTATCATAATATTAGATCATGCCAAGAAAAAAATAACCATATTTATTTTTTACTGAAAGTACCAACAACATTCGCTCCAGCTACACACCCCTTCCCGTCGCTTCCAGCATGACGTATCACCTCTGCATATTAATTCAACGTTTAATTTCTATAATAATAATGCCGGGCCCTGTTCATTGTTTTACGTCCCTACAACGATATCCGTTGAGTCGTCTATTTAAATGTTACTCTCAAACATTTTAAGGGACCGCTTCAAAAAACCGTGGACTTTTTTCGAACGTTTTCAGTCATAATAGTTCCGGGAATTGTCTGTGTTGGGAAAAATTTGAATTGATTTTGTAAAATAATTGAAAAGGTACTAGAAAAAATCGATTAGTTTCAATTGAATATTGATATATACCTATAGCGTTAAATTCCGATGAAAACTATGTAACATTTCGTCACGATCCCTTTTTTGTGTAAATGTACGTGCAACTACTGTACATTAAAATATAATAAGAAACTAATTTCATTAGGGCTATTAAAACCTTTTATAAGTTCAATCATACTCTTTCTTTTTTCACTTATCTTCTTTTAAAATGATAGACTGACAGAGAATAATGTCAAAATGACAAAAATTGCAAATAAATTCAATATTGTAAAAATGTAACAAAAAATTATAAAAAAAATATGCAATATCGACACACCTATTCTCGAAACGTAAACATTAAGGCACAAAGATGTATAGAAACTATGTAGACAATTTTCTCAAGAAAACAAGCGCAAGCTATGTTGAAAGGTACTCTGATAGTTCAGATTTTGAATATCCAGTTAATATACCACCAGTATCTGCTAAACGGGGAAATCACGGACTTTTTAACAATAATGCATGCAATACTGATCAGAGGGAGAAGTACTCAATGATTGGCAATAATTCCCAAGGTCATAACTGTCAAGTCGATAAAGGATATATCACAAAAAGATTTCAAAAGATGATCGCTTACAAACAATCGAAACATGCTATGTTGGCTGATAAAAATTGCAAACGAAACCACCAAATGACTCGTCAAGAAAATAATTATTATAAGAGCAGAGGGGATCAGAGCAGCCGACACAACATTGCCAAAATGAGTTCGAAATCACTATTGCTAGATAAAGTTTTGCCGCGCTTTTCAACCATTTTCCGACGATCAAATTATCCCAAAGAAATAGAAGAAAAAGAAGAAAGAGAACCAATACTAACCGCTAAATGTGCGAATTGTGAACGGAGACGAATCAAGAAATTAAATAAAACACGTCAATGTTATGCTATTCAACCAAATTTTGCTTTTGTGGGAAATATACATGACGCACCTATTCGCTACCATCAAACTAGTAAACAAAACTCGCCATTGTCACATAATTCCATGAACAGAAACCCATCAATCAATCGATGTTGCCTTACTTCATCATCTGGATCTGAAAGTATCATCCCAGAAAGAGTTCAGAACGATGTACTTTATAATAATAAGGAGACGAAAAATAAGAAAATACAATACGAATCAGTTAATTGTCAAGTCTTCCCAAAAGTGAAGCAGAACAAACATTTGCAATATCCTTCAAAACACATGAAACCATATCAGATTTATGCAAATTCTTCTTGCCAAGCAAAAAATGTATCGGGACATTCTGTAGAACAAGCGAAAATTCCGTCGTCATCGTCAAGTTTTTGGGATTATGTAGCGGATAGAATTAAATCGAAATCCAAAAAGCCATGTAGTTGTGAACCGCCTTTTCCACCCCATTGTACTCTTGATAGTTGTGAGATTTTAAATCCAAAAGGAAGTAATGAAAAACCGATGTCCCCAAAACTTCGTAGTACTGGCGAAATGCCAAGCTCACCGCCGAAACTGAAAGCTCAATTAGAATGTAAATGTACCAATACAAAATCCCAAGATAAAGACCAAGCGCCTACGTCTTGCCAAGAGCCACATGACGTTATAACAAAAAATTTAATCGATAAATATAAAGGCCAAATTCTTTGTATTCACAATCCCCCATGTATTTTAATCAACGGATGTCTTAACTTACCTCCTCCAAAACCTACCGGAATGTCGAATGTGTGGCGCCTCAGCTCAAGCAAAAGATCTAGCTTCCGAGAAGAAAACAAAAGCCAAAAATACATTGAAAATGGGTGTCAATATCAGCCACCGGACGCTGTGCAAGAGTGTCTCCCAGAATTTCAAACGGAAAAAATCGTTCAAAGCATTTGTAACCACGATCCACCTTGCGAAGTAGTGCGCAGATGTTATAAGCCTAAACATGAGGCTAAGTATCGAGATTCCTGTGTTCATGTGCCGATGTGTAAAAAGTTGCCAGAATGCTTGATTACTGATGGGCAAACAGATGAGCAAGAGGTGGAGTGTTCGCATAGTCCCAAGTGTGCAGAAGTGCATACGTGTTCGAAGAAATTCATGACGCTCACAGCCAAAGAAGACACGAGTACCCAAGTGAAGGCTAAAATGAGAATGGTGTGTCGACATGAGCCGCCTTGCTTGATGATACCGAAGTGTATAGGTCGCGTCATTTGCACGGAGTCTGTGCCCTGTGACGCTATACCAGATTGTGTGCACCATCCCTGCTGCGAATACATACCGGCGTGTTGTAGAAGGGCTGCTAAAGAAATGGTTTCTGTTTCTTCTCAATATCCATACGCTCCCTGTCGTATAGTTTAGCCCGAGAACATTTGAAAGGTTCTTTGTTTCATAGAATTATTTGTATTTCCATAAATTCCCGTATACACGTTTCGATTAATGTTTTTAAATATGATATATTATAGATTTTAAGACAGGCGATGGACCAAAAGAAAGAATAAAATGATTGAGCACATTTTGACTTTTCTTTACATCATAATATTAAATTGTAAAGTCATAAATAATCTTTATTTTTCAGCCGTCGCTCACTTCAAACGAAGAAGGGATCTCATTGAAAGTGCCTCGCATCCCTTTGCAGCAAAAGAACCGATTGTTGAGGTTGATTCAAGCGAAACGGCAATTCTGAGCAGTTTTGTGTATGGTATGTTTATTTGTTTATATGACGAGAATATTTATTTATTTATTTATTTATTTATTTATTTGGGTACATCGACAGATCGCG
>CAJQZN010040663.1:0-48677 GCA_907164685.1 Colias eurytheme
ATTTTTCACGGCACCTAACGTTAGGTGTCACATGCGAGGAACGAAGACGGCGTTACTTACGGTATACGTGAGACGACTACAACACGTGCCCGAATTAGCTGGCCATTCTTTCACCGACGATATTACTGCCTGTTTCATTATATTACTTTTATGTGGTATCGCTTTCTGTAGGTGCATGTCGTGTGTGGCTGATTGAATGAGTCAGAATTGGCTTAAGATTTTCGTGTTTCAGAACGTTATCATTCGTTTAACACTAGATCATATTACAAAAGAGTTACGTAGGCTTTGGACATAAAGAAATGCATTGACAAATCCACCTATAAATATTTTTTTGCAAAAAAAAATTAATACAATTTCGCATTAAAATTTTTAATAGCAAAATGTTATGGTAAAAGTTAATGCTAAACGTCTCAAAACGGATGGAATAAATCAAACAACTAATATTATTTGGTCAGCATACAATACGCAAACCGTCTCAATTTCAACGTACCGTTTTAACCGGTTTAAACACACACGATTAATACTTAAAGCATAATAATTATTCTATTACGGCCTGAATTAATTTTGTTCTATAAATCTCATAATTTCTGAACCGCGAAGGTTCACGAACTCTTCTATTTATTTACGTTAATTACTTTCCCGAATGTGTTTTATATGTTAATACGTGTTTCCACAAACAATAGCAATGTTTGTTACAGCTGTATCTGTTATTTTATTTGTTTTGTAACAAAGACGTTAAAGTTGCAATGGCAAGGCTGATTTACACTGATAAAATTTCATGATTACAGATTTTGTGTGAAAATAATATATTTTACGCGTAAATTCTTAGCTAATCCTAATTCCAATGTTGCAAATAGTGAAAGAAAAATAAAACACATTTTATACAAATACATAAATATATTGAAAATCTCTAGAGAATTATAAAGAAAAAATAATATTTAAAACGTTGATGAAATAAACTTCTCTGCCTCTATAAATTTCAATTATAATGTAGGTACATTAGTAAATGACATCAGATTAGGTAAATTCCGCTAGAAAATCCAAGCCAAAGTCGCTTATATTCCCATTTTTATTTAAGATAGCTGAAAACACAATTTTATTTTGACGTTGCACTCATTACGCTAATGGAAAAATGTCTACTTCATACAAGAAAACCCAAGTGAACACGTGGCTGTAAGTAGCCAACACTGAGTTATGCTCTTGTATGTACGTAGATCACACGTGGATAACCATAAATCAAAAAATTAGCACGCGAATGTAACCTTTATCCCGCTAAACAAAGCCGTAAAATGGTATGTACGTGTATTCTCTTGTTTTCCCGTGGTCAACCATACAATAATTATTTCGTCCCACGCTTTCACCGTATGTTATTACGGGATATTACAAAGAGACACAAAACGGGTGAATCGCGGCAGATATCAGCTAGACTGTGGTTTCAGCCACCATGTGAAATAATAAGGTATTATAATTAAGCTGCGCGAAATAATTTTCCACGTTTCACTTTACGTTAGATGTTGTAATAACATTTTCTGATATTCAACAATGAATTATGGTATTTATTATTCATTATAACTATAAATGTGGGTGGATAAATGCATTATAGATATATTCATGTTTTTACAATTCATGTTGGATTTAAATGAGTAAATACTTTTTATCTGTCAATCCATGTTGTTTATTCATTACTGATGGTATATAGCCTATAGCCTCCCTCGATATATCAGCTATAGGTATAACACCGAAAGAATTTTTCAAATCGGACCAGAAGTTCCCGAAATTAGCGCGTTCAAATAAACAAATGAATTCTTCAGCGATAGATATTAGTATAAAAAAATAAAATATAAAGGAGATAATGATTACATATTTTTATCATCAAGAAAAAGCTCTACATTGATCTACATTTCTTAATTTATTAGAAGACGAAAATATTCATTCAGTTAAATAATATAATATAATGTAATCAATAAAATAATATGCAATTTGTTATAAGGATATAAGACAATAATACATATTATACACTTCGTATAGGTACATTAATTAGCATACGAAAAACATATCTGACAAATAAATACACTGGCTGTATCTAATTTAATTTTTATAGTACGGTATAAAAACGAAATAAAAGTTTATCATCGTATTTAACATCAGACCTCCATACAATTTCCATTTGAGAAAAAAGGTAGCCGACCATAATAATAAAGAATGAAAAATATAACAGAGTGAAAGGCGCAAACAGCTGCAAAAGGATTATGGTTTTATTTAGGATTTTTTCGTGACCATCAACCAAATTAGGTCGACGAGAAAATGAAATACCTTTAATAAATTGGACGCTAGGTATCTTAATATTATGCGTACAATTAAAATTTTATTTGTTCATTGTTTACGCTACAAAAATTATATCCACTTCCGTTACTTTTTATTTATATTTTATGTAATTTGAAAATGACTACATTCCTGTTTAAAATGCAAGAGTACCCGTATGTTACCGGATAGTCTTTATCTCTGTGTACATATGTTTCAGTAAAATGTTTGAATTATGTTATGTTATTATGAGTAGTTTTTTCGTCTTAAAAGTGTACCAGGGTGAAAGATAAATTCTTATTTAGTTTAAAAAAATGGAGCAAAATATAACCATGCGGCAACATAGGAATATCTAGGTTTTGCATACTCAAATTCTCATTACAAGTCATTTTATAACATTATTATTACAAGAACTGCTAAATATCTTGACTCTCCCGAACTATTACCGCGTTAATTATTGCCACAGTACACAAAATAACAAGTATCTTAAACAAAACGTCAAGAACATGTCTCCAGAGGAAAAGTTTGCAGAAACAAGGCTTCGAGCGTAATTCGCTATGCTTCATTTCAATGATAAGGAACTTGATGTTGTTTGTCTTAGCGCCCTCTGGCGGCGTGTTCAGTTCAGACTCTTATCATTGAGAACATTTTGATATATCACTTATAATACCACAAGAGCTTCAAAATTATCGGGTATTTTCCGATAGGTTCGTTGCAAACAAATGAAGGAGTCAAGTTTTTAGTCAAGGTTAAAAAATCACGAGCGCGAAGCGCGAGTGATTTTTCCTGAAAAACTTGACGACTTTATTTGTTTGCAGGGAACCTTGAGGGAAATGCCAGATAATTTTGAAGCTCGTGTGGTATTCGGGAGATTATTTTTCCCTCCCAAATGTCGGCCAATAATTTCACAATAATTGAATTGAACCTGTCAGTTTGACGTCAACGACCAGAGAAAATTTTCAAAAAATTATCAGTATAATACCATGTAGGTTGTACCACGTGACGTCGAATGGTGCAATTCTATTGGTCGATATTTGGGTCGGAAAAATAATCGTATGTAAATGTTTGTGCTGATATTTATAATTTATTTAGGAAATATGGATAGTACACGCACAATGCAATCTTATTTTAATGCATATGTATCTAACAATTACAATTGTTAAAATTGACTGTGGCTATAATCATTAATTATGATATATATTATGCTTAAAGATAATATACACGTACATTGTCAAGTAATTGATATACAGTCCCAAAGAGTAAAGCGTTGATGACGTTGATTTTTTTAACGTTCATTTTAGGCCGTAAGTACCATCTATTTAAAATAATAAAATTTACAATTTGCAAAATAATCTCTATATTTTACAGTAGGTAAGTATGAATATTTCATCCCGATATTACTATTATGTAGGTATGTTTTAAAAGCCAAAAGACAAACTATTATTATATTTTATAATTCACTGGTTACAATAATTATAAGCTCTTTAAAACATTTCAGCTTATGATCCATTGAAATATTACATTTTTTAGGCCTGACCTTGAGTTTTTTAGAGGACGCAATTTTATTTTTTTGATGTGTAGTCAGAAGTGAGTACTATTTTTCAGAAGTAACTATACATAATAAATTGGCTATTGGCTCTTTTCCCAGACTCCACAACAATGGAAGCACACTGCAGAACATTTCAGCCCTGCTTTTCGACGTAAAAAAAAACTAGCTCCTGGGTTGTGGGGAAAAGATTCAATAATTAATTATTAATAATATTGTAAAATTAATTATTAAAAATATTATTATAACAAAAATAAAATAATTACTGGTGACAAATTATTATTAGTACACACATAATATATCGTATTCTGTATAGTAAAGAGTACTTAAAATAGTACTCACTTCGGATGGCTGTAAAACCTTAGCTATTTACTTAATGAAAAAATGTTTTAAATAAAAGTTGTTCTACGAAAAACAATCTACAAAAATGGTCTGATATAATTTCTTCGTAAACTTATAAAAAAAAGTTTTATTGAAAAATATAAACATCTCTAATTTCTGAACATTTTCGCTTGTAACTTTTTTGTTTATAGTTCTACGACAAAAAGTTACTGAATCAAAGTTGTAGAGAATTTAATTTGCAACAAATAATGTTAAAATTGTTTTATTATCAGATAAATAGTTTAAGAGATATATCGTAAAAACCATTTCAACCGCTATTTTCAAGATGGCGGCCGTGGGACAAGGGTGGCGACCCCACAAACTTGGTGATAGCTTCACACTGACCCCCCCTACACATCAAAAAAATAAAATTGCGTCCTCTAAAAAATGCGACCCCAAATGTAACTTTTCAATGGACCATTAACTAATATCATCCCACGTTTACTGTCACAATCGCAGCTGTGTCACGCTGATAATGCGTGACATTTATCCGTCATTTATTATAACCTACCTATGTATGTGTGTATGTGCACACATACATTGTGAGGGGTCCCCAATTATTTCCACTTTTATTATTCACTTAATATAATATATTTTATTATAATATCTTAGACTGAAGTTTTAGTTTTAATACTCTCTTCTCACATAAATTAGTTATTTGAGAATTTTAATCAATTTATATGGGGAAGATTTGCATACTTCTATGTTATAATAAAGTTCTAATGAAGAACAACTACAAGAAATATTCTTTGCATTACCTTATGTTTATTAATTAAGGTCCGGATCGGGGACGCGTTTCATCATTTGAGGACCCGTACTTTACATGTTATTTCATATCGTATTTGTGATTCCGCTACAGCGAATCATATCTATTTATTAAAACTACATTTATTTAGAAATATATTTTTTACTATATATACACAACTAAACGTAGCACTTACACTACATTGGATACATTCAACAATAACTTTACCATATTATCTCAAAAAGTTCGTCAATCAATACACAAAATCATAACCGCGGAATGTTTTCGCGCGATCGCAGCTGCGTCACGCCGATAACGTGACACCTGCACGTCATTTGTCACGCGCACTTTCACTGCCAGTTGGCACTGTTTGCTTTGTCCCGCTGTAGACCTGACTTCCCTCACTTTCCCGGCGTTTTCACGGCAAATTGGTTTGCGATTCTACCGGATTGACGAAGGGTTTAAAGTGTTCAATATGCGGCGGAGTAATCACCATGATTGATGCCAAGGGACGGCATAAAATTTCAGGCGAGATTTGCTTTGAAAGCGCCGGATTAAGAGCCAACTTGAGAAAGTTGTCGATTTAATCCTGATGTTTTATTGGTGCTACTACGTTTGTTTTGTTTGGCCAATGGTACACAGATCGACCCTGATGTTTTATTTCCATTCGTTAACTTTTAATGCCAAACTACTTAAATATGAACTACTTCTATTTATTTTTGAAATAAGCTTTATACCTATTAGGAACTTTGTGCAATAGCAAACTATACTCGTAGGTAGTTTCTTATATTTTATGTACCACGCGTTCGCATAAATGTACCATTGGACAACGGAAAATTAATTTCCTATATATTCTTAGGTACCTAATACCTATATATTTCTATCGTTATAATAATTAAATAAAGCTGGCATACTGGCCCGCGGCAATGTTTACCATTACCATCATAATGTTCTCGACGTTTCCCTTATCAACTCCGCTGTAAGCTGTAAGCGACAGCCAATACGCGCATCTGAACTTTAAAATTATTTGACTGACGCTGCTGAAATGTTTAAATAAACGGAATTCTGTTTGAGTATCACAAAATGATAACTTGTATTGCTCACTTATCATCTGGTTATGAATATTACTATTTTAATTTTATGTTAATAAATACATAAAAAAAAATTAAAGTGCTTCTAGAAGAAGTCTAATTGAATAAATAAATGTTTTGAGTTTGAGTTTTATATTAAACTCGAAATTAGTATTTTTCCTATAATTAAGTACCTATTACATAGGCTCATCATATTTACATAATAAATGTACACTTACCTACGACCAGAGGCGGCTCGTCCTAAGGAGCGCTGGTGCAGTGAACTCCCATAAATATGTAATTATAATAAAGTTATACCTGCTCATTCATTTAATAATTGATATCACTATTTAAAATCTATCGTAAAAACTCCAATATTAATATGAATAACATAAGTACCTTACAAATAAAAAATGTTGTGTGGTTTTATGAAACCACGGTAAAAGTGAAACTTAGGCGCAAAATTATCGTATTTGTACGATAATTATCGTACGGTTCCGAACACTGCTTTATACCTACTCGGCAGCCGACCGTCACGCGACATGCGCTACACAGACCAAAAAGTTTGAGACGATGTAATAAAAGTTTCACTTTAAAATACATCATTACACTCTTGTTCATTTCATAAGTAACGCGCGAAACGGAGCTTACGGAGCGCTCTCGATTGCGCTCCTATGAAACAAGATTCAGTACATTGCCTAAATACGAAATCCAATAAGAGTGAAAGAGAAATTTCGCCACAGTCCTGCGCGTGAAACAAAAGATTTACTATGGAAAAATAGCAATTTTCGGAGCGCCGCTCACACGCGACGTTGCCGACGAGACGCGGCCGCATCGCATGACAGCAGCAATTGCGCGCGACGTTGTCACTCCTATATTATAAACAAACACTATGAGTACCTACGCTCGCGAATGCAAATTCGGGGATTTTCTAATTATTAATTGGTAATCATTGAATTTGTTTTGAAATAGCCTGTACTTTATAATTTTTAGTGTTTAAATATTTTATAATGTGGTGCTCATTTTTTTTTTCGTAATAAATTATCCCGCTTACGCTATTGTATTTTCGTTGTTTTATTTCAAGTGAACACCCATACAATTTTGTCACGAGCCGCCTATGCCTACGACAATGGTGATAAATCTTACAAACAACCCCTAACCCCCCACAAAGGAATAAAATAAATAGCTTATGCAATATATTAATATCCACAACAACAACAAACACTATACCGTATTGTCACATTAATATCTTATCCCAACCTGCATTCGCGAATTGCAACAATCCATCAAAACTTCGCCATAACTCGATTGTTGAACATAAACTTGGCGACATATTGTAAAACTTCAGCAAAGTTGGTGGTAACTGGGCTATCGAGAGCTGCTTCCTAGACTACAAAGCGTCTTAACTTCTCTAATGAGATGAATAATAATTAAACTGCCAATAAGTATTGTGCTCGAATTTCGCTAATGCATTTTGAACTTATAAACTTTCTATGTGCAATATTAATCACTTCCTTTATATGATTAAATATTTGAACAAACTTATGTATCTTGCTGATCTTTACTCGTTATGCACCGTGGTTTGACTCGCGCTGGAAAAAAAGATTTTATAGCAAAAGTTAAGTATTAATAAATAGTGTTATTGTAAGTGACAAAACATTTTAATATTTTACAGGTATTTTATCACTGAAAATTGAAGCACTGTGATGTTGATACTATTTTAAAGCTTATTTAATTATATTAAAATTTTTATAGATGTGTTAAAAACTGACTTTCCTAACAACTAGTCACATAATGCTTGAGTATTCTTACGAGGAACGACTGATTTACGAGAGATACTTCTGTGCATTAAAACATAACATAATTTTTAGGAAATAGAAATTATTCTCCATCATGTTCAACCAATATTTGTTCAGTATTGACCTCAATCTGGACACCGCAAAACAAAGCCCTAGAGTAACACAAGAAAGATAAGTAACCACGACAATGTAGTATCTTTAAGGCAATAGAGAAGTAATAAGATAAATCTCGAAGAGAGTCCTCTAAGCTCCTATGTGAAGTCTATAAACCTTCATTTTTCTCGCTTAAGATAAAGCGGTGCCGCAGCGACTTACTTCCTACCTACATTATGAATTTTCCTCCAATACTTTAAAAAAATATTGCATAATATTACATGTTATTATTCTTGTTCAAGTATATTTTTATTATGGGAAGTTACCAAAAACGTCGGGGATTTCAAATGGGAAGAGTATGTTTTATGCTTGTGTATACTTTGCTTTTGAACAGTTCGAAAGGATGTTTTTATTTTACCGTATATTTAAGAAATACACCATATGCATTATGCATGATATTACGTATTCACTAGAACATAGCAGATTTTGCAGCAGAAGAAGTTCAGCAGAAGAATCATGGTGTTATATTAAATTAAATTTGGTTCAAAAGTCAATTTGACATGTTTTAGTTAAGTACATATTATTTGCAAGAATGAAAAGGGAATGAAGCAAGGGGAAATGTGAATAGATTTCCAATGTCTTTGTGATTCTACCTACCAGTTGCATTTATTTTCATTTGTAACTTTTATTTCACCATTTTGGTTCTTTAATCTTGACTAAACTGCAACTGCTTGATAAATATACTCGTATATTTCTGTGCCAGCTTATTTAAGAGGAATATCTTAAAATGCTTAACGCTCACGAAGAGGTAATGGGCAAAAATAAAAATCTCAAATGAAGCTGGATTCAGCTTTGTTTATAAAACATTTCCGGCTTATATAATGCTTAATTAGCCAGGATTTTGCAGCCTCGAAGCGCATAACTCACGCTCTTATAACAATTAGCTCGGATTATTCCCTACTTTTTTATTCACTTATTTACTCATTTTACTCGAGAGAATTTCATGTTTAGTCTAATTTATTTTAAGGGTTTATGTAAATTGTACAATGTAAGTAAAGTTATTTTAAGATTGTGTTGCAGGACCCGTACAGTATCCAGCGGTATTGAAAAAAGGTTTTTGCTATAATTTTGTTGCCGAAGCCCACCTTTGGTACTATTTTACGATGCAGGTGGTAATCCTTTTTCCAGATGATTCTTTATTTCGATGATATGATATGTAGTAGTAAGTACTAAGTACTAAATGGCTACATTATATAATATACCTTTCGTGATTTTTACATAGTATTTTATGTTTTACAGATGCTGATCTCGACACCGCCAGATGACACGACAACATAAAAGACATTCCGAGAAGTGCTTTACGAATACAGCATATAATAAAATTTGCAATTAAAATACTTTTGAGTGATTATACCTACAGTTTTACAATAGAGAAATATTCTTGATATAATACTTACATTACAATAAAAAATAAATAATAAACATTACAACCGTCATTACTTTCAAGAAGTCCAATTCCTCTAATGCTCGCGGAACAGTGTTTTGTTAGACGCACATTTCCTATTCCACGGTATTAAATATTCATGAATGCAAGAAGCTAAAATAGCACATACTTCAGAGACTTGGTAGGGTGAAAAACTAATGCATCCACTTCCATCTGTCCACAGACAAACAACAAGCTTTCTATAGTGAAGTGATTCAATTTGTCCTTCTTCTTTCCTCTGGATTGAGACGAATTTATTGCAGTGGAAATACATTATTTTGTCTTTATTTTACAATAACTTTAAAACACTTACGTTGCGATTTGAGGATCGTTTGAGGTGTTTGATGTTAAATTTGTCTCTTTGAGATGTTACAGCTACATGTTTGCATACGAAACTAAAAAAAATAATGAACTTATCACTAGAGAGAGTGAGTGAGTGAGACCTATAAAAAGTTATCGAGGACTGTGATTGTAAATACGTTTGTTCAATGCTCGATTACCATGGAACCTCTTATCGAGCGATATGACTTATAAATGTATCTATTCAAAGTTAAATTATTCGCTAGCAATCAATCATCTATCGTCAACTTCTGTTGAAACTACACTGAAACCACAGCCACCAGGCTCAATAAACAATATTACGGCCCAAACTATTAAAATGATATTCATACAGCCTCAATAATTCAAGTACAAACCCGTTGCGATTATGGCACAAGCGACACAAACTAAGTCGGGGCTTACCGCGGATTGCCGCATCTGCTTTGCACGGATCCCGGTCATTAAAACGATTTCGCTTGTCCGATCTATCTATGAGTAGAATTATATTTAATTAACGTACTTACGACATATTTTGGTAAGTATACTTTTCGATAAGTCAAAGAAAGAGAAATCGGCAAGATTATGTGTATCAATTTTGTTGAGTAAACGCGCGAATTACCATAATTAATAAATTACCATAATAAATAACAGAACCTATCCATATTTTTATTATTTTATAGATTTTTCTAATTAATATAACTAGTATCTAAATATATCCATAAGCAATAAAGCTTACTGCCAAAATTATACATAGATACAAAATATCTTGGGAAATCACGTAATTTTAAAGTGTCCTAACTTCTTCAGTTCAACATTTACTTCCTGGATTTTGATACCTACCCGTATAAAAATTGAGCTTATATCATATATGAACATCTTAATTTAATGCTATCACATTAAAGTTTAAACTAATATAGCTCTACATAAACCACAAATACAGTTTGCTAGTACAAATATCGCCACTACAAAATATATTTTACATATTTGGGAGATTCCACATTTTGATTACCCAACCGATTGGTGTGAAAATGAAGCGCATGTGACGAACATTAATTTCGTCAAAATCTGGATTTTAGCGCGAAATGGCTGCAAACAGATAATAAATTCCGGATTACCGGCAATGCAGCGGCGACATCTGTAGCCACATAGATGCGTAATACCTACTGAAAAGTGTTGTTTCTGCCACAGATTAAATAGGAATGTACTATACACCTAAAAGAACTGGAATCTATTACTTTAATATTATAAAGCAATGCTAACCGTATGCAATGTGTAGAGATATCGTATATAGACAACAATTCGTTAAAAAAGTCGGTAAGATCACAATACGTACATAATAAATACGGAGTGCCACAAGGCAGTATCCTCGGGCCTCTCCTGTTCTTATTGTACATAAATGATCTTCCTAACGTTACAGAACATAAATGTACTCTGTTCGCGGATGATGTATCCATCACCATACCTCGTAACAAATTGACTACCTACAAAGAAGACATCTATTTGACTATCAAAAATGTAACAGAATGGCTAAAATATAATAATTTAACTCCTAACATCACAAAGACAAAACTAATGCAATTCTGTAATTATCATAACATTAGACATAACCTTGACATAATTTATAATGGACAACGTATTGACGAAGTTACTGAAACGGTATTTTTAGGTATCACAATAGACAACCACTTAAATTGGAAAGCTCACACGGATTCTGTTTGTACCCGTGTAAATAAGTTTGTATTTGCCCTCAGAAGAATTAAACAGATTATTGATGAGAGAGCGGCAATCATTGCATATCATGGTTATGTTTCATCGTTGCTTCGGTATGGTCTTATTTTATGGGGCAACTCTACAAACGTAAACAAAGTCTTTATAGCTCAGAAAAGGTGTGTCAGAGCAATATGTGGAGTAGGGCCCTTAGAAAGTTGTCGAGACTTATTTAAGCGACTCGGACTTTTAACACTTACTTCTTTATACATCTTGGAGGTTGGAATATTTGTAAAACAGCATCCCTATATGTACATTAAAAGTTGTCAAAATAGTCAGTACCCAACCAGGGATCCTCACAGATTGCAACTTCCAATTTGTCGCACTGCTTTATGTAGCAAAAACAGCCATGTTATGAGTGCGAAGATATATAACGGAATCCCAATGGCATTTAAGGAATTGCCCATGCAATTGTTTAAACTTAAATTAAAAAAGTGGCTGCAATCTCATTGCTTTTATAATATAAATGAGTTCTTTGCTTGTAAACACTAAAGATAGATGATAATAATAACTGTAATGTAAAATGTTAAAATTAATCTAAAAATATATTGTATTTTAGTGAGTTAAATACACATAAATATTTGCATGCCAGTTTGCTGGCGAGTTGTGCGGACTTTATTGTAATATATTATTGTAAAACCTTGTATTAACCACAATTCCTGCAAATAAATTATTTCATTTCTGCAAATAAATTATTTCATTTCATTTCATTTCATTTCAAAGCTGAGGTTGTTTTTTGTTTGTTTGAACGCGCTAATCTCAGGAACTGGTCCAATTTGAAAAATTCTTTTGGTGTTAGATAGCCCATTTATCGAGGAAGGCTATATATAGGCTACATACCTATCATCACGCTAAGACCAACAGGAGCGGAGCAATGCTGGTGAAATAAAATATTACATTAGGTAATTGCTTTACTTATGTATATAACTGTACTAGCGGTCCGCCCCGGCTTCGCCCGTGGTACATATTTCGCAATAAAAAGTAGCCTATGTCCTTTCTCGGGTATCAAAATATCTCCATACCATACATAATTTCATGCAAATTGGTTGAGTAGTTTAGGCGTGATTGAGTAACAGACAGACAGACAGAGTTACTTTCGCATTTATAATATTAGTATGGATTAATTAACAGCATTTTCACTCTTTACAATATCAATCTCATATTAGTTACATTCAACGTTTTTAATACGAGAATAATTCCATGCAAAATATTTTTCGTACCTAATTAACACAAAATACCTAAGTCTGCGTTAAACTAAATTAAAGCACATTACATTTTACACAGAGAAACGTATACTAAAAAATTTAGAATTGGGGTTAACATTCCTTTTTTCATTCATTAGTTTTTACATTACACGCTAATTTAAGCAATTTAGGTTGATGAGATAGATATTCAAGGAATCCTTTTGAATTGGAATGTAGGACGTTTTAAGAGTGTCACTTGGGGATTAGCATTCTCATTTTGTTAAGTAGGTTATCGACATGCATTTATAATGTACATAGTTGCATTATATCAAAGGTTTACTAAGGATTTACTGTATATGTATATTTTTATTATAATAAATAGCAACAGCCATGAGGAAATGAATAGGAAACTGCTTGGCAACGGAAAACAGCAATATATTATAAGTTCAGGTGTAATAATAGAGAAAAAATCAAAATCAAAATCAAAATCAAAATCAAAAATATTTATTCTGTAACAAATAGTATTACAATTTAACAGTCATTGAAACATCCTTTTAAGCAATTAAATGCTTGTGTTAGGACATCTCGCTCTTCCGACAGTACATTATGCTTAAGTGTTACACGAATAACATTTTCTTATATAAAGAGAAATAGGTATGTAAAATTTATTTAGATATATGTATTATAGGGAACAGAACGAGTGTATATTTCGTGTGTGTGTGTGTGTGTGTGTGTGTGTGTGTGTGTGTGAGTGAGTGAGTGTGTGAATGTGCGTGTGTGTTTGTGAGAGAGTGTGTGTGTAGTGTGTATATTATATAATATGTTGCTTTTTTTTTAATTTATTTTATTTAATTTTAATAAGTCTTCTATTTCCTCATAATTTTTATTTTTTAACCATTTAATTAGTTGCAATTTACACTCCTTCGCTGTTTTAGGGTATATATTTAAGGCTTTATTTATTAAGTTGTATAGGCAAGAAGATTGTTTAGCCTGTTGTCTTCGAGCATATGCGGTTTTAACAAGTACATTGGGAACCACACATGTTTTCCTCCTTCTATTATCAACTTTAGGATCATATTTTAAACTTTTGTGTTGTTTCAGAACAATATTTAATACGTAAAGCTTTCGAACTGTAAGAACATCACACACTGAATATAATTGTTGAGTCGGAAATCTATAAGGTTTAAAATGGATAACCTTAAGTAAAGATCTTTGTGCCCTCTCAAGATCTAGAAATTTTGTTTTGGTAGCCCCTCCCCATACCGTAATACAATATGTAAGCACCGATTGAACAAGTGACACATATACAATTTTCAGCAAATCTGTAGTTGCGACATGTCTTAGGGTCTTGAAGAACCATACAAACTTTCTAGTCCTTGTCATGAGGAGTTCTAGATGTAGATGCCACGACAAACGTTCGTCTATGATTACTCCGAGATATTTTGTGTTAGATACTTTAGTGATTTGTTGACATGAACAGTTTAATTTATCACGGTAAAACACGGTTAGAAAATAAATTCGTAATTGAGGAAGTATAAAACCTGTGGGATGTTAAAGTGTATTTATGCAATAAAAATGTAGTAACTGCTATAATAACGCCATTATTTACTTAATATATCCACTGAGATGAAAAAGTAATTATTCTATCTAGTAAAAGGTACTTTTTTCTATATGAAAATCCAATAATAATGACAGTTCTCGGATTCAATTGTTTCTATATTGTTATATTATATTTTGTGGTGCTGTCACAGAATACTTAATAGTAGCACGCTGTGCTGTTTCAGATGAGTTCACCTTGTTCATTTATAAAAAAGTACTTCAAAGAAATTATACACAAACGTATTTTATTTCATACGTAGGTATATCAAGAAAATATTCAACATACATAAACGCGTTAAAAGTGATAATACAAAGTGTTGTTTGTAAATATCTTCCTATTGAAAGCAGTTCATTTGAAACCGAACGTCACCTCGCGTGATGATCGCAGACAATATAGCACTTTAAGCAATGAGAGCTTTTAATGTAATGACTATTGAATTAACACGTTCCATAGTTTCTTGTATGAAATGCAATTTTATCGATACACGTTCTAAATATTTAAGCCTACCGAAGATAATATCTTTACTAGTATTATCAAGCTGAAGAGTTTGTTTGTTTCAACGCGCCAATCTCAGGAACTGGTCCGATTTGAAAAATTATTTCGGTGTTTGATAGCCTATATTTATCGAGGAAGGCTATTATTATATCATCACGCTATGCTAAGACCAACAGGAGCGCAGCACTGCGGGTAAAAGCTAGTCTTTTTTATTATGAAAACAACTTTTCTTACATTTTCTTGCTTGTAGGTTAAAGTAAGGTAGGTATGCCTATTACAATTTTACAATTTTCACTCGTATTTAATTTCACCTAATCTTTATTAATATATTAGTAGCATATTATAACAAATCTTGTCAGAATAAGTCTGCTCTAGCGAAAAGTATGAATCGATAAAAATCAGAATACATTAAAATGCATGGATATTATACGTCGAGGTGGAATAATATCCTTATTCCAGAGCATGTAGATCGCAGGGGATCGAAAGTGGTGCATAATGTCAGTAAGCTATGCAAGGGATCTAGTGCCCCAATTTTCTTGATGACCTGAATAGCGGGAATAATGACTTATAAGATGTGGTTCGATCTTGAGCTAAAATATTGGAAAAATAAAGAATATGGTTTGACGCGTTATTAATTTTAAAGTCTTCTAAAGTACAGAATGTTGTACTTAATTTGTCGAATAAGACCTTTGTCTTGTTGTGAGTATTGACTGTAATACAATCTCTGCAAGATTGTATACGAAAAATAGTCAGGAAAAATGAAGTCAATTCTTTTAAATTGCTCCGAAATTTCTTACATCTAAATTCATATATTCGATTGAATTAAAATTGCTACACGTACTAGTCCTATCATGTTTTACGTCCTCTGCGCTGAAAATTATTTATGATAATAAATACTGTATAACTGTATTCCCTCGTGTGATGTCTTCCACGTTCACGGTCGCAAACATCAAATAAAGTTGTTTCACTTATCTGAATGTGAGGGTTGGAGAGGGGTGCATTAATGACCTACCTACCTTCTCGACCGTTGCAAGCACTCTTACTTTCTTTGAGGTGTTTTTTTTATTCTTTTTTGTGGGCTCTTAACAAGTTTTTCTGTAATGTATTTGGAAAGAAAGCATACTTTGCGACTTTTCTGAAGTTGATTTTATTAGGGGCTACGTGTTGATTCTTAATTGAATGTTTGGCTTGAAATAAGTTTGTTTTAGCGAAGTTGTTTATTGTCTTAAGAATTATATACTTAATTTTTTTGAACATGGTTTTACGCTTAGTTTAAAGAAAGAAATTGAACTTTTATTTTACAGAAATATACGCAGGGGCGTAAAATTGCATTCCAATGAACTTACTGAAGTGGAGGTACACAGAAATTGAAAGTTATGCTTATATACACTATAGATTTTTTAACATTTCTAAATCCTTAAATTTAAGTACAAAATATTACACATAAAAGCACTTTTACACATTCAACAAACATGCAATTCTTCAATGGAACCTATTCGTAGATCCAACTAGAACTTTCCATTGTTATTAAAACGCATGTCCAATATCACCAGCATCCTATCAAATTCATAACCCGAGTAATTGAGGTCTCTGCCCACACATTAATTAGGAGCTTGCAGGATTGCATTCTGAGGATAATACCGTAATAACCCTCTGTAAAACGGCTGTGGGGCTGACAACAACCGCAGCTCGAGACGACCTCCTTAGTTATGCGAATGGCATGACTTTGGGTCTACCGCTGTGACATCCTAGCGTTATGATAAATATGTGCTGAATGCTCTTGAAAAGCGTGAGAATTCCGTGTTTTAACCTAGTTTTTAGGGATTAGCAACAGATTTTTTTTATATGGATTCATTTGTTTTAATTATTATTTAATTAAGTGTAAGTTTTATATCGGTAGAAAATAGAGTACAAGGAATATTTATAATACAAGATATAACGTAATATAGCCAATTGGCAATATAAAAAGTTAAAGTGATGCACAATTATTATAAATTAAAATAAAATTTTAATGAATGCTTTTATTGGAATTGCACTACTTACCATGCATTATGGAACTGGCATTAATATCATGAGGGTACTAAACGTTTTTTTTTTACAAAATCAAGCAAACACCACTCCACGTGAAAGAATTGTAGGTTCATTATAAAGAAATCGTATGAACCCCAACATCCCTCGTACATTCAAGCATATTTCAATACGGGATACTAATGAACCTCTTTCATACACACGTCATTTCAGAGTCAAGTATTTTTATTTATTTATTCGCGGTTTTAGAAACCCATTAGGTGAAGGAACAAATCTATAATGCAAATACGATTACACGTCGACTGGGAGCTAATGCACTGAATGCTATGAATTGCAAACTGCTCCGAATTCCCTCCAACAGATAAATAAAATATGCCATTGAGTCTTTGTCGGCGTTGGAAATACAGTTATGAGATGCGAAATATATTTGTAAATTGTGTTCTAGTGTAGCGGCGCTTGTAAATTTGGTGGAGTTCCATCGCTTGACGGAAACTATAATATTTAAAAAAAATATAGAAGTAGCCCTAAAGCGAAGCTTTTAAAAATTATTAATATTTTTGAATGGATAATGGTAATAAACATAATGTGTCCTAAAACCGTATCGCATTGTTTTACAATTAAAGTTCATAATCCATACTAATATTATAAATGCGAAAGTAACTCTGTCTGTCTGTCTGTTACTCAATCACGCCTAAACTACTGAACCAATTTTCATGAAATTTGGTATGGAGATATTTTGATACCCGAGAAAGGCTATTTTTTATCCCGGGAAAATGACACAATCCCGGAAATCCCACGGGAATGGGAACTATGCGGGTTTTTCTTAGACTGCGCGGGCGAAGCCGCGGGCGGAAACCTAGTTATGTTATAAACACATTATTTTATAAGCGACCTCCTTGGTTATTCGAAGTTAATCGATTCACGTTCAAAAACTAAATTCACATATCGTCTAAAAGGTGATTTCGGTTAAAACTCATTTTTATTAAAAGGCGTAACCTCGTAACATTCTCAGGTTTACACAAGAAATGGATTTCTTTGAAGGTAACAGTGAAAATTTAATACTACCGTGTACGTACCGGGAAAAAGCTTACCTAAATTCTATATAGCTTTTTAGCCAGTAACAAACAACATAACGTCATCGTAAGATTAAACTGTATTTAACACGTCGTACAATTATTAATATTATGGTATTTTTAGGGGTATAAGATATTTCTATAAAGTAATTTTGTTTAAATATAAATGTATGTTGGAGCTGTGTACCTAACTGGAAAAAATAAATCAAACTAAAATAAATCTATTTAATATTAAGTGTAGTATTATAATAAATTGATTATAATATTATCTGTTATGTTACTTTTTTACTAAACGTAAATAATTAATTAATTTCTAAGTAATCTTTTAGAGTGATAGGTTCGAATATACAAAAGTTTTTTTTTATTATATTATCTATGGTGAATCTAATTATAATTGTACTACAAAAATTACTTCGTGTTACAGCTAAATAGGCTTTGTAAGCACGAGCCGTCAACGAAATCCATTAGGCAGATTAACAAAACGCCAATCACATGGAAAACGTCTACCTATATTTATTATGAAAACGCGATGTACAAGAAAAATCCGTCACAATAGTCTAATTTGAATGTTTTCGAGTTCCGTTTGCCCGGCGAGCCATGAATGGGCTCTGATCGTAGCAACAATGCTCTGTCACTCGCTTGAATACGAACCAAAAGGGTGGTTTTTTTCATAAAAAATATAAACTGAAATGTTTGGGTTTCCCTTTCTATTGTTTTCTGACGAATGGACGTTGAGGTACGCAAATGGCAGGCTGAGGATGAGTCGGATGCGAGCTGTGGATAATCATATAGAAATGAGAATGTAATGTATAATGGACGTGAATTTTTGTGATTAAACAATAATTTGTTTCTATTAGCAAAATGTATAACACACACAGACATAGACAACACAAATTTGGCGCGTAAAAGTACTGCATAAAATAGTCATGAAGTCTTAATAAATGATTGATTAGGCAGTATATTATTTGTTATGCAAATATTTAAATGTGCAATTATACAAAGTATTGTATAGGTAGTAACCTATTTTCATATATTTCGTAAAAAAAATACAATTTAGATCTCATTTTCCAGGCAATTAAGCACACCGCTGTCGTTACGGAGCAATTTCTTTTTACAGGAACAAACGTTTATATGCCTCTCTATAATTACGCCTTGTTATAAATAAACTAGGTTGAACTTCACATATTAATTTAACCAATTCTGCAACTTAATTTTCAACATTTGTAACGTAAGCAAACTTTTAACTTACCTATAACTAATTTTATAATGGTAGGAACAATTTGAAAGAATTTTGTTTCTTAGAATAAAGAAAATTCTTGATGTAATTCAATTTGGTGCAAAATATATAAACTTCATTATCATTAAATCTTTTATATAAATTTTGAATATTCGGCACAAAAGCTCTTGCGATGTATAAATAAACGAAATACCTCTTGCCAAACCTAAAATAAATAAATAACTAATTTACACTTCGAGCAAAGAGTTTGCGCCCTGTTTGTTCCAACCTGACAAGACATTCAGTTCAAATTTTAATAATAAAATAGGAGGAGTTCCGTAGAAAATGCATCTTCATTGAATATGTTAAAATAGAGGCGCACGTGCGGAAGGTAAATGTAAGAAATAAAGTGTCTCGTGCTTACATTGTACGTATTTGTTGGGAGCCCGAAGTAAATAGAGACATTTCTTCCAGCGCTTAGGAGAAATATTTTACATTCAAGCGTATGTACAATTATCGTGTTGGCATCGGGAATAAAGCGAGAAAAGATGCTCAGTTCAAATGGCTGTATCTGCTTAAATGACAGCCATTTCTGCGATGTGATGCGGGGAATGTTGTTATTGCGTACTACGGCACAAAGTTTCCTTTTTATAGAGGAAAAGGAGGAAATTATGTAACAAACGTTGCACTACTTAAATACGTCCGTAATCCTTAGTCGTTATTTGAGGAAACTGTCCAGGACCAAGTTAGTTTGCCATGTGGTACGCGATATACCATCATTATATTATTCTACTGCTCTACTAGCTTACCGCCCGCGGTTTGGCTCTCATGGACTGCAAAATTTTTATTTCGTGGACTTTCGAAGAAGCAGTATTTTTAATTTTTACTACTTTGGATGCGTATGCCTCATTATCTGTTTATTGTAGCAAAATTTTATTGATATATTTTTTACATAATATTTTTATTTCAAAAGTTTTTCAATATGGTATATATGTAATATAATGTTTGCTGTGTTCCGAATAATGCTCGGTGTTTCAATGGTTTTTCAATATAAGATCAGTGAAGCGACTGAATCAATGCATTTCGTGAAAAAGAGATTCAATCGCTTATCGATTTGAGCACCCTTCCATATTGCCCAATCGAAGCTATTCACAAAAGAAAATTGGTCAAGCGTTAGTCCTACTATCCTGTTCGGAATCATTGTTCACGTGAAGCTTACGTGGCATACCAAGTAATGTTACATTTCATATGGCATGGTTATGAATGTTATATTGTGGTAGCTGGACATTGATATCCAATTGTTTTAGAACTATCAATGATACGACACAAAATATGAGATTTACAAAAGCTGCTGAAATATGCCAAAGCTCGTGAGATATGATTTTTTGTGCATCTTAGTACCTAGATGTAAAAAAAAGAATGTTATAATCAACAATAGATCAAGCGACTCACTTTCTGGAAAGTCGCCGCAATTGAGCGTTTGAATTGTCGTGGTCTCCAGTAACGTTATGCTGGGTACTAAGAGAATTGATGGAAAAAATTACCTATGTCTACTATATAATACCTATGTCTAATATATTAAACTCACCTATTCCGTTAGTATCAAAAAGCTGCTGTTTCTTATTTACAGCGTACAAACAAAGACGATCCCCGAAAAACACAGTTACTAAAATACCTAGCTTGTAAAGCTTTACATCGCGTGGTCGGTTTAAAAATTACTAATTAATATTTAGGTGACGAAAATAGAATTGATGCACGTCAGAATTCATTAAATATACTAAACAGAATATTTAATTATGATCATAAAGTTAATTAATATTTATGTATCATAGGTCTGGTTTAATGTCGTTTTCAGATTTATTTTTAATAAACGAGTTTCCCGCGTTCGTGATCAGAATAACACCCTAAAATAAGCTAAGAGTGAACGAATACAAGAACATCGAAAATTGTTTGGTTATTGGAATGACGGGTTTTGATACTTTCAGGGCAAATAGCTTTAGATCAACTTAACTCATTAATGTAGGTATAATAAAATGATTGTTCACTGAATTTAAATGTGTTAGAAGATAAAATATTAAATAGTACCTTTATACTAGTGAGAGTTTACAATATTTAACCTCTATACAACTGAAATATTACATCCAGCAAAGTTAATACTTTCAAAAAAATATTTTAATCATAATTATTACACTTTAATAATCATTCTGAAATAGTTGGTAGTTACTTATATGAATAACTGAGGTACAAACAGGGGTATGTATTATGATTTTAAAGAATTATAGCTGTGTTCTCATATTTAATTGCAATAAAAATAACTCTTTCTATTCAAACAAATGTAATATAATGAACATTTACATAATAATAATATTTGTCTATTCAGCCAGGTCTTTATATTGTGAAAATATTTTTAAACTCTCATAAAAATAAAAATTTAGAGCAAAATTTTCAACAAATATCAAGAAAGTGTGTCGCGCTACAATATGGTGCAAGGATATCCTGACAGGGGATTTCATTAGATGCAGCTTAACCACGGAGAGTAAACATCGGGGACGGAATCCGTGATATTTCCTCCCTAAGACTTTTTTCAACATGTGCGATGAATTTTTACTACTTAGGGTGCACTCACACACATCAGTCACCGTCACGGCACGTCACCGGACAGGATTAAAAAAAAATATGTATCAATAGTTCTAGTATGACTCTGTTCCCACACGACAGTCGCCGGCACGAAATCTATCAGTGACGTCACCGGTCAGGCACGTCAAATAATCTTTCCATACATGTATCATACTTTTATCCCCACTCACCCGGTGCCGTCACGTCTCAGTTCAGTCAGCGTCGTGCTACCGTCAATTGCTACATGTTCTCTAGCGTGACACACGTCTAATCACTGACTAACCTGATGTATGTGTTCAATGATTCAGTCAAACCGGCGACGTGACTGACGGACAACATGACGGTGACTGGTGTTTGTGGATACGTACACGAACCGTCACCGATCAGTCATCGGTGACTTGACGGTGACTGATGTGTGTGAGTGCACCCTAAACGTGTATTTGCTGTTATAGGAATGAGTCTGAGAATGTATTAAGGTGACATTGCATGTCTATGTGTATTTTTTTATCGAAATTCAATGTTTTGACGGTATTTTTTTGTTTTTTTCTGCAGATATTTTAGTTAAGGGCTTGGTCTAGTAGTGCAAACAAATGCATCCTGTCATCCTATATGTAAATAATACAAATGTACTAAGGGAAAGTTGCTCCACTTAATTTTTAAAAATTAAATCATTCGTATGCATAATTTAATATTCGTAATAAGTACCAAAAATGACAATTTGAAACAATTTTCGTGAAAATTACACCGGGTGATTTTTTTATCAGTACACAAAATTTGCGAATACTTTCTATTGATATCTTCAACTTCATGTTTATATAACTGATCAACTTTTACAAAGAAATTTGGACGAAATATAAAAAAAATAAGCTTTCCATACAAAATGCATAACTCTATACATTTTTTTCGACCTAAGTTTCTTAGTGAAAGTTGTTCAGTTTAACTAATAAAACGGATAAACAAATTTTGTATATAATAAAAAAAATGTAATGTTTGTGTTAAAAAATTATAAAATAGAAAAATACGCAAATGAAAACAAAATATATTTATTTCTGACTAGCTTCCGCCCGCGACTCCGTCCGCGTGGATGTCAGTCTTCGCGTCTTCTACAGATTTATTATATTATGTATAATATATAGATTTATATTTATAAACCTAATAAATCTTTTGCTAGCATTCTGATGCTTTATCGGTTGCACTGGATTTATCTCTTTTTTTTCAATCGCTTGAATGATATAGAATGGGTCCTTGATGGGCATCGAATGCTGAAGTCTCGAATCAATCAATTCTGACAGTAGGCAATTTATATAAAATCTTGATAATGGTCCATCATTTTATTTTGCCTAAACGTTACATACTTTTTTATATATTCTATTTTTAACGAATGATTCACTCCAGTCCAAACAGCAAATAAGCAGTCTTCTGCTTCTGCAACGTTTAGTTGTCCCTGAATTTGGAAAAAATAGTCATGATTCTTATCTATGACAAAAGTGTTATTTTTTGCATTGTATTTCAAATATTAAATTTTTTTTAACCGCATCTTCCGCATTCATGTCTTTTGCCGGAATTAGACATTAAACTTCTACTAGTCCCATTTTCCCTTTTTGATATGGGAGTGTATAAAGTAAATTTTTTAGATATTTCTCGTTATAAGTACTTTTAAAAAGTTATTATTGTCATTTTGCTCATTAGGTAAAGTAGGGGAGACCGGGGATGGTTGACTAACTTTTGACTTAAGCTCGTATATCTCTGATGTTTAACTGTATATAACAAAAATAGCAGTTGATACAGATAGAAGAACTATTCAGGTACCTAAAATACTAATCTATAACCTATATATTTATCATTATAATATTTATTTAGTCGATTTTCTAAACCCCTGACGCTTGGTCAACCTACCCCATGTCCGGGGTAAGTTGACTATAGGCATGGGGTAGGTTGACCTAGGCAGTAATTAGTGTAAATAAAGAGGATTAATATAAAAAAAAACATTAAAATGTACTAAATGATAGAAACTTTTTATTTAATTATAAACAAACTTAAATTTGAGATCCATTCTCGGTTAATAAAGAACTTTACTAAAGGTAACTTTTTAAACTATTAAAAAAACTAAAATTAACAATTCTTGAGGGATTAATTTTTGTACTTTCTGTTTCAACCATAATTGTAACTTGAATTATTCTAATAAATCGCTAATCACAGATAAAATTGCTTTTATAAAAATATTCAACATACATAAACTTGTGAGTATCTAATATTATAAACTAATAATAAAACAGAAAACTTCTTTTCTAAATTAACTTATTTATGAAAATAGAACAATCAGTCTCATATTAGAGTTTTTAAGTATATCTGCTAACAAAATATTATAATCTTTGAAATAGTGATTATCATTAGCCACTTTAATATTTACCAAAATATTAAAGTGGCTAATAAATATTATTCTTTTTTGCGTATTCAAATGCAAACTTGCGTGTCTCATACGGTGTTAATCCATAATAAATGTCAGCAGCCGTCTTCAAATAAGCTACCAGTTTATTTTCTTCGTCATCGCTAAATACCTGCCATTTTTTATGTACCCCGCTGTGTCCAGGGTCAAATCAGCTTTCCCTAGGTTCGGATAACGTTCTAGCTTTTGTTTAAGTTTAGTCACATAACGATGCAACGTTTTGTATGTAATTTGGTATTTCTTTGATGTGGAGTTGATGCTATTATTATTGAAGATTACTGCGTGGCAAGCTCTTTCTATGATATCTTTTGGTACATCACCCCTTTCAGATTTTCTTTTGTACGTCCTCATTTTCTGTAAAAATATTGTGTTTATATTGATGATGCACATTAACCATTAGCCCACACAATTCTTTAAATAAATGATAAAATGTTATACTTATTATAAAGGGGTTGGTTGACCAATTAGTCTACCTACCCCGAACAAAATTAGTCAACCAACCCCTGACGCCGTTTTGAATTTCACCTGCGTATCATATGCAAACTCTGGCACTAACATGGAAGCAATACTGTGTAATATAGAATACAATTATCATATTTACATTTGGCATAACAACAGCATTGTTTCTAACAGATCCAAAGACACAATAACAAAAAAAGTACGAACGAAAAAAGTTACTTACCGAGACCAAAAATACAACATGTGATGCCACTCACGAACGCCACGCGACTGCGGCGGCTCACTTCACACAAGTTAGCGGGTCGTAGGGAGGCATCGTCGCTCGTGATTGGTTGATGAAAAACACGTGATGGTGGCGAGTTATTGTTGTTTAGTCTACCTGCCCCTATAGCCAACCATCCCCGGTCTCCCCTAATTTCGATATCAGTTTTAAGTTTTTTGATACCTGCAATAATAACGTCATAATCGCCTGCACATACTTATCGATTACACCCTGTATACAATCCACCAACCACATTCATAATGTTTTCCTGTCCTCCTCTCCTTTACGCTGTTCACCGATACATTTTAAATGAGTAAATCTGCTACCACTGAAGGATGTTTCATTGTGATCAGCATATTTTCACCACTGTTGTTGATTATTTGTTTTTCATTTTTAATCAGCAATTGGGAATCATCAGTTTTGTTTTTTGCAGATTGGTGATGTACCCTAACAATACGTCGAAAAGGGAAAGCATCAACGAATTATCGTTTTCGTCCTCTTTTTTTATTCTTCGCGTCTCTGTTACTTCTGTTTGTTTAGTTCTCAACACCCACTGAATTTTCTATGTTATTGTGATCTTCCATTACATCTGAGTTTTGATGATGTGATGATAATCCATTCGTTTTAATATTGGTACTTAGAGTTGGTAGACTAAACTAGAAATGGCGGACTAAATTTGTCAGCGCGTCTGTAAGATCAGAATATAAAACCAACATCCTGTATTTAAGTTACAAAATTAATAATCAAACAACATGCCGCTACGTTGAAAATGACTAGAAGAAAAAATTAAAACACCTCGGATCAATTTTGGAGTAAACAAATCATTTTCTCCGTATGGGGATTTCCCCGGATGAACTTGGGAAGTTCAAGTTCTCAATACAAGTTTATATTATATTTCGTATTTCTCAAACGAAAAATAAACATTTTTGGAACTTCAAAAAAATTATATTATAAGAAAATTTATGAGCTTACTTTAGTTTTAAAGAAATATGCATCTCTTTACTGACACCCCGTAAAATAAAGAAATTGTTGCCAATCACCTTTGCAATCTATTTGGTTTCATTAACTTTATGTTCGAAGATAATTTTTTTTCTAGTAGTTACACGCGTATTTTTTTCGTTTATTTTCCATGTCGAAATCAAATGTTTAAAAATACGAATATTTGCACAAAACTAAGATAAAAATAATCAATTAACAAAAATATTAAATTTAATGAAGTAGAGCAACTTTCACTTCGGTATGAAGGAAAATCGAGCGTAGAGCACACGTCAGAACGCTCCGGCCCAAGGAGCGCGACTAAAGAAATTCGCTAGGATTTTTCCTAATTATTTTAAATATTTTTTTAATATTTAAAGAATTATCAAAATTAAAAAAAAAAATTTTTAAAGGATTAATACTCATTGGTCTTCAACCAACTCGAATAAATTAATGGAAAAAATAACTTTTAGCAGTATTTATCAATAGATTTTGTAAGGCAAAAAATGGGAAATTTAATGAATTTATAACGTTCTAATTAAGAAAATCATAAGTTTTTCGCAAATTGTATTCAGCAGTTTTTAATAATGACTATATAAGGATAATAATGCGCTGATCAGATTGTGTAAATTGTAATCGGTTGCAACGTAGTGAGTGCACAAACTTAGCTCGAAATGTCTTTGGGGGAAAGAGACTTATCTTGAAGGCCTGATTAAGGTAACATAAAGTAACTTTACAAATGTGAAAAAATTCACGCGCATTGCGTATATAACACTTATTGATAAACAAGAAAAAAAAATTCAGTTTATCATTTCATTAGCCGGGAAAAAATTGTCAAATAACTTGTTGAAAACGCAATTTTGCTAGACTGCAGCCTTAATCTTAAATTATAATATATTTGTTTATATCTTATCAATCACAAACTACACCTAGATTTAAATCATTATAAATGAATAATGAATGAATATAATATCAAAGGGAAGAAAAGCTATTGCTATTGTACGCTACAATGGGTGCGATTTACAATGAAAAGTTCACAGTTAACGATAAATGGTATTATGCTGAATTATCATATCCTTATGATCTTTGAAAACAAGATTGATGGTTACTGGAAAAACACTTACGGTCACCCCATTCACAGTAAGTGCTCCCGTTTATAAGATATATGACATTGAATAATGACGTGTGGCCTTAAAACAAGAACTATAGTGGCAAAGAGTAAAACCAATCTCGCGAGCGCAAAGGGGACCAAACAATACAGAGATTTGGAACTTTGCTAACAAAATTGAAGGGACAAAACAACCTCGCGGTAATAAAGGAATGGAAACTTCGCTTGACGTTGATTGCATTGGTGAATACAGCTTTTATCGTTGTTTAGATGACCCAATCCAATTAGAAATACATTTACGGTATAAACAGTGGTAAGAAAAACAAGGGAGTATCATCGGAGCGTCTGCCAAAAGCGACGGGTTGGCGCCCTCAGTCCCAGTGAAACAATGATTGCGAGGGGAAACAAAACGAGGAAACGGATGCATACAGCGCCTCTCATATTGTCTTACTGAATTTGCTGATGTCATTTATTAGCCACTAACATAAAACATTTTTATGGCGTCTGATATAAGTCAGATACTCCGAGTCTCTGGAATGAGAACAAACGATTTATTGCTCGTATAAATGTATTGCAAATTCCTATTCCTTGCTTTGTTTTAGTACAAAGCGTATATTAGCTGATTGACATTATAGATAAAAGTAAATTGTTCCAGAATAGAAGTAAAATGTAATAAGAAATGTCTGAATTAAATGTTATTGCTTTTCTCTATTTATTCATTTGCTTATTCTACGAATAAATCACATATTGTTATTATTAATAATCGTTATTAAATAACAGGTGTACTATACATTAATTACTTATTATAAAATCAACCTATCAAGCGTTATAGAGCTCAACCATATGATTGAAAAGGTTAAAACTTTAAATTTATGATGCACGATTCAATAAATCATGTCTTAAATAATTTATAAAATTTTCAGAGCGATACTGAATTATTGATGCGAGTGCTATTTTATTATTTCTATTTTAAAGATTTTCTTTAATGCAATTAGGAGTCTTAGTTAGAATAATATTAATAATTTCTAATTTTTAATCCATATTAATACGGTCTTTACCTACATAATATTGTAGTATGTATTCTATAGTCATTAAATAAACAACAGTTCAATACAAAACAATAGACTAGATTCAAATTTACTGTCTATTCCTACTTTGAGATTTATTTGCCTCTTTTGCGTAAGCATCTATAATATGATTAACAAGAGTACAAATCCGCGTCAAAATGTTCCACGAAATTCTGTCGATTCATGCAACTGGCTTCAATTTCATTACGAGGATTTTTTAATATAATTGGGGAAGTGTATGGATTTATCTAAGGGCAACTGTGGGAGTCGACGTCGCGTGTGAGAAGTGACGAGACAAACACACATAAGAGAAATGTGACTCATTCTAATCGAGCCAAATGTTTTTGATACTTGGTATTATAGATTTTGATGCGTCTTTTATGTCCTGCAAGCTTGAGGCATTTTTGTTTTTGTAAGAATAACGAATCGAGAATCGTACCCATGATACCTTGGTTCTATACAATCGAATTAGCACCGCACAATTATTATAATTAGCTTAATACTGATCGTGAATATCTAATTGGTGATTAGCAATTGAAAATTCGGTCCTTAGGGCTTAGGCTTTGAGATTGGCTTAATCCACCTTTCATTAATTAATTATACATTAAAAACGATTTAGCAGTACCTAAAAATGTATATTAGATGTACCTTAATGTACCTAAAATGTGTATAATAATCTTTATTTCGCGTTGCAAAAAATATTTCAAGTGGTGGTACCTAGGTGATGATATTTTTTTTTTTTTTTTATATATATTAGCGGGCAAACGAGCTGGCGCGTCATCGGATTAATACGATGATTGGCGCCGCCCATAATCACCCACAAGACCTGTACGGTTGCAGGTGTGTTGCCGGCCTTTTAGGGAAGAGTACGCTCTCTTTTTGAAGTACCCTAAGTCGTATCTGTCCGGAAATGCTGAGCTCGGAAGGTCGTTCCACAAAGGAGTGGTGCGTGGCAGAAAGTTCCTCCTAAATCGCACAGTGGATGAGCGCCAAGTATCCAGATGTTGTGGGTGATATTTCAACTTGTGGCGAGCAGTTCGATGGTGAAATTCAGCAGCCGGTATTGTTCCGAACAGTTCGTCAGAGCATTCGCCGTGGTAGATGCGGTAAAATACGCAGAGAGAAGCAACATCTCTACGGAGAGCCAAAGAGTCCAGCCGATCAGTAATACGAGGGTCGTCCACTAATCGAGTAGCTCGTCGCTGGATTCGGTCAAAAGGAAGGAGCTGATACTTGGGTGCCCCGGCCCAGAGATGGGAACAGTATTCCATGTGCGGCCTGACTTGAGCCTTGTAAAGTTGTAGGCGTTGGCCGGGTGTGAAATACTGTCCCGCTCTACAGAGCACACCAAGTTTTTGGGAGGCTAGCTTAGCCTTTCCTTCCAGATGACAACGAAACTGGACATCATTCGATATTTCGACTCCAAGTATACTAATGCTGGCTGAGACTCTGGTGGGAATGCCCTGAAAAACTGGAGACACGACGAAGGGAGTTTTTTTGGTGGTAAACGCGCAAACTTGTGTCTTTTTTGGGTTGAACTCAACAAGGTTATGTTTTCCCCAATTGGAGATCTCCACAAGAGAGTTCTCGATTTGAGACACAAGCTCGTTCCGGTGCTCAGTAACGGTATCCCGAGAAATATTGCATCGGCCGGTATAATGTGCGTCAACAGTGCTGTCGTCTGCATAAAATTCGTTGTTCTTGAAGCTACGAAATACCAAACCATTTTTCTTTCACAGACTATAACACATGATATTATTCCATATTCCTGAGTGACATAGCCTATATTTGTATCCCGGGCTAACCTGAGCTGAATCAAAATTATGGAGTAGGTGTTCATATTTATATCTATATGTACATATAGGTACAAATGTCTTTCCCTAACACGTAATAACGTTTTCGTTCTGGACTCGTATAGAGAGTACCTATTTCTATGCTAATTTTACCGCTTGTGTATTATGACTGTAAAGTTAAAGCGCTTGAAACTGTTTATCTAAGACTTTCTGGAAATTCGGTAACCCGTAAAATGGGTTAAATAACAAATAACCTAGTCAACGAAGCGTATTGTAAGGATTTTAAGAAAAATATTTTAATGATTTTATTGTGAAAAAAAACAATATGTATAATTATACTTTTTGTGATTTTTATTTGTACTTACATACTTGTAAAGTACTCCATAAATGCCCCTGGTTACTTAACAACAAGCCATGTTTCTAAACGTTTTAAAAACCGAATGTTTTTACAGTATCCTAAAACAATTGAATGATAGATGAATACCCGTGCACTCCTTAATAGTTGAAAACAATTTCGAGTAACATAATATATTAGGACTAACAAAGACAGGAGGTTCGACGAGTTAATATTTGCTTTAATGAATTTGCTGAGTAAACGTGAAAAGGCGGGTTCACACAGAGCGAGCATCCTCGTAAACCATGCTACAAAACAGTCAAATATGTGGACGTAGTTCGGCTGAAGAAAATACGTGAACGGTTATTTTCCTAGGCCAAGATATTTCCACACTGATCGAGTCGCTTCGCGCAGCAATTGTTTCGCGAGGCTGTCCATTTGTATGGACACGCTTGTCCACATTTACAATGCAATATTATCATTAAAGCTAAATATTAAGATTCGCGAGGATGCTCGCCCTGTGTGAACCCGCCTTATAGTGTTTGCGGAGGAATGTCGGAACCACGTGTGAGCCAAGCAAAATAATCGACCTTTGCCTCCATTGTTAAATTTAATATTCGATTCCGCTTAATTGGAGTCTCTGTGGAATAATATATTGGATGGCTATTAAAGATGAACAATTTAAACAAATTTACAGTATATATGTTAATAATAATTCATGTCGCGATAGTATTTTGTATTTTATCACCAAATAAATTCATATCTACCCTTACTTTTAATTGAATCATCATTCCCATGAAACTTTTCTTTGATAACGCAGGCGATGCCGCGGGCGGATAACTACTTCTTTTATGAACCAACAGGACGCGGATAAACACATATTTACTTTCCGAGCGAGTGATTACAGCCTAAAAGATGTCACAACTTAATCACGCTCAATTATTCAGAAGCGAACTGAAAATCCTCTAGTAGTTTTAGCAACTCAACTCAAGAGCATTAAGAGCGTTACATCATCTGGTCCTATGTTAATTCTCTAATAAACTTTGTATTGTGTGAGACAGAAAGATGGATTATATGAAATTGCTGAGATTATCGTGTACCTTGCGAGTTAAGAGCTTGTAGTGATTTAGTGTTTAAAACTGGGTTAATTGATGATGCCAGGGACAGTTTAGTAAATTGCTGCTGGCGCTAGTTACAATCACAGCTCACCGCAAAATGTTGTCAGTATCATGTTGTATAAATAATTGTATTCTGTTCATTGAAATTGTTATTTGTAGTTTGTAATTATTATAGCTTTTAATTTTCATTATATTAATTATTAGCTTATTTATTAGTAACAAAATAATATGGTCTGGCATTGAAGCAAAAAGTAGTTTAACTAATTGATGTTTAAAATAGGCTACTCAACACCAATTATAAAATATTTAAATTAAACAATTATTTAATAATGTTAACATAAGTATTGATCACTCAATCATCTTTAATCTATACTATTATTTATTTAAAATATATCAAACAATCACAACTGTAAGTATTTATGTACAGAGCAATGTCTGTATTTCTTCACAACATAAGTTCGCATCATCCTCATAAACCAATAATCGCCCGTATTCAGAAGTTACACTTGACGACCCAACGAGGACTATTCGAAGATTTTTCCTCAATCATAACTTTGAAATTATGTCGTCATAGCAACACATCACGTGGTATCGGGTAATGATATAGCTGACATTACGTAAAATCGAATTATTTCGATATCCGTGGCAGAATTACCTCGAGGATCGTTTCGGCAACGACGTCATATTCTCGATTTTGATTCTCGATTCCACCTAGTCGATTTTACGGTTTCATCCCGTTATCGTGCGTTGGCAGGCTGAAAGTACGGGAATTCCATATCTCGGAAATAATTGTGATTCAAACGGGTAAATGTCTAGCACGAATACTTTAACGGAGTATCATTCATATTCAAATTGGCTATCGCATAACCTTATATAAATCGAAAAGTTCTTTCTGTTATATCCTTAGACCGTTACTAAGGTAACGGTAAACTAAGTTAAACGATTTCTTCTTATTCTTCCGTGGTATGTAAATTCTCAATACCTATATCTACTGCATTCTAATATTTTTATTCGTTATGCCGTAATTTTTTACTCGTGTACCTCTTCCTTCTTTAGATTTGCCTATCACAGCGTACATACATTTAACAGAATAAGCATCTATGAATTTACACACTGCCCCGATTTTGCAATCAGGTAAGACACCTTATAATTTTATTATAATTTATAAACACCAAATTATCTTTATGTAAATTTGCACCAAAATATTTATCTAGGTACATAACATCCTATCTATCTATCTAAAGTACAAATAGCTTCCACACTTCAAGCATGTTAATTCTCTACGCGTAATCTTATTACCTCTGATGGAGACGGACCATGTCACGACTATATTCCCCCTATACAACATCTGCGTAGTTCATTAGACTACATTGACTACTCGTATTTCTTATAACTCTTAATAACATTTAATGAACAAATAAAAATATCTTAATTCATTTTATAAAAACAAGCACCTTTATTGAGTAAATATTTATCTAATTCTTAAAATAAATTAAAACGAATTATCCGAGACTTTATTTGCTTTTCTTTGAAATGAAACAAACCCACATAAGGGCGCTGTTGACTTATCAAGTTTTCATTGAGTATCGACTTTTGAACGGAATATCTCATTTCGTTATATTAATATTGAAGTTATTATTACAATATTTTCTATAGAGCACTCGTAGAAACATGACAAGGCATTGTTGTTGCATCAGACTCTTATATTATTTCGATCAGCTTTTTATTCAATTAATTATTTGTATGGCAATATTTGTAGCAAACCATTGCGATGCGGGTATAAAACAACATTCCATTCTTCCATATTCAGTCAGTTAATGATGTTAAAAGGAAAAATGCGTTCTATAAATTAAACATTAATATCACTTAATTAAGTTTTAATGACTGACCTTTGAATGAGAGAAATATAGTAACTTAAGAATTGTATTCTTATCTAAAGGGTCAAAAGCAGGTATATACACAGCTACATGCTATTTTATTACCTCGTAAAGGTAAACATCAAAGTCTTTAATCGATTCGTCAGTCACGCTGAATGCTATTTCGATAAATTCTTCGCATAGCACAAAGGAATCTCTATAATGCGATCCTTTCCTTACACCCGTTTAACGGTGTGCGCTTGTGTGCGTGCTCTGTACGGTGTACATGTGTGTGTGTGTGTGTGTGAAAATTGAAGGTGAGTATTCTGTCTTCGTACTGTAATTACATGGTTGTAACATACGCATGTACATTTTTGTAAAGAATTCTAAAAGTTATACAAATAATAAAATACACAATTAAATAATAATATTGGAATAGATAACATAAGTTTAATTAAATTTGAAAGCAACGAAAAATGTTTTAGTCATGAAAGAGCTACGAATAATATCATTCGTAATTGGTCTGTCGATTTATTGCAGAAATTCCAAACTTCAATTTTAAATATTAACTATAATTATTCGGTTCTCAATTTGTCCTAATAAATCGCTTTGAATTTGCAAATTTAGACAGCAATTAATAAATCGTACTTTGCTTAATAACGTACCTATATAATTTCTCAAAGCTCCTGGGATAATAAAGGTCCGTGTTTATTGTGCCACTGGAACATGCCAAACGGTAAATAGTGTACAAATTAGTGTGGAAAATTGTTACAACTAGAAAAAGTCTCTCGATGAAAACTTACCCTAGCTCACGGCTGGGCTCACGACATCTTTATTGTTTCCTTACTCAGTGCGCTTTTGTAAAGGAAAAAATATTCTTGAAAATTAACGCTATATTTCAGTATTAAATAGAAGCATGCCCAGAGAATTTATTACGTTTCCACGTTTGAAAATTTACCAGACCATTAAGTTCTAACTTCCTAGAATAAGTATTTCAACCAAAAATGTTCTCGAAATTTCCATCGAGGTCAAGGGAATTTAATTACTAGGCTTAATTGAAGACTTATGATCCTAGGAGATATTAGGCAGATTATGCCTTCGTTAATTAGATGTGTCGAGAGAAAAGTGCGGGCAGGAAGGGATCAAAGGGATTTGAGAGACTGTATGAACTTCCCTTTTTATCCGTGTTACAAATCTTGCAATAATTGGCACGTTTGTTTCAATTTGTGTTCATTGATTTTTAATAGAAAATATTTAGAATTGTTAAATCGTTTTCTAGTTTTGTCAATTAGGGAAACGTATTCAAGAATATTAAAAGTCATTCGAAATACCAATTTTTTTTTTTTACTTAAAAATTACGGTGCGGTATAAATCAACAATTGTTTTTATCCGATGCTGCTGCTAAGCATCAAGCAAGTCTTTGGAATCTATTGGTAATACAAATTATGCTATTTTTTGCATTAATATATGTATCGATAAAATCTGTCATACACAAAACTAACAACATAACTCTAATAACACAAACAACTGCAACTCATAATAAAGAGTAGGAAAACAATAATACAAACAGTAAAAACTTTGATTATTACGCAGAATCGCATTCCCTAACACATCAAAAATAGTTTACGTACTCAAAATCTATTATCAAGCAAACAATTCAAAGTTTACAAAAGGTTAATAAAACGACAATAACAATAATGAATAGTTAACTTTCACAGCGCACCACAAAGGTGTTAAAATTTAATCAGTTGGCTCAGTAACAAAAAGTTTCACGTGTCACAAACGCGGCAATTAAACCAGAGATCCGTATTATAATTAGGGAATGGAGCCCGAATTGTCGACCCTTGTTACATTTATTTGTTTTTCTGTAATTCGCTAATTGCGTTCCGCGCCGACTGTTACAGATCTCGTACGTTCGATTAATTTTATCTCTCTCCCCGTATTGGGAACGCTTGTGAAATTATTTATTGTTCCATTTTCGTTATTTGCTCCGTAAAAATTTAATAGCATGCTGTAATTTCCCTATTTGGAAGCTATTTGTATTATTTACGAAAAGTGGAATGAGCTTTCGAAAATTAAATTTATAATATCCATTATATTTTATTGTGGCAATTATTTTTTGTCACCATTTAGTTAAATTACGTTTATAAATTTCATATTTTTAAAGTTAATTTTATTTTATATTATTTTATACAGATATAGTAATTGGACAACTAATTGGTTATTAAGAATATCCGCCCGCCCAAAACTTCGCTTGTATACTCAACACTAGCCCGCTTTAGCCAATCTCCACCCATCCCATTTTCTATTTCACGGCCTTCCAGTTTTATTTCCAAGGAGATCAAAATACCTATCTTTAATCGATCTCTATAAAAAATGTATCCAAAACAATTGAGTAGTTCTCGTTAATACGCGCACGTAACAATCACACAGTTTCAGCCTTGCGTTTGTTTATTTTAAAAATATTAACAAAACTTCTGTGCTTAATAAAATTAAACAATTACGAAACCAATAAGGATTTAATACATAGTCGTAAACTGTAGCCCAGATCACAATGATGTAAAATATTATAACAACAGAAGGGTTTACAGCCTTTATACCGTTATACGGCGTAATTATAAAACGGGGTCGAAGGCCTGTGCCGTATTACCTATTTATGATAATGGGGTCGCACATAATGCTATTTACTCCATATATTTGTGACGGAAAATAAGACATTAATTTTTGCCCTCGAATTTTTTAATTAAAACAGGGAAGAGGTTCTCCTGGGTAGGGGACAACGTTAATTAAATTTGGAAAAATATGGAGATAATTTAATATTTTCATTTTAAATTCAAAAGCTTTGAATATATACTCAAACTCAAACTCAAACTCAAACATTCATTTATTCAATTAGACTACTATTTAGTAGCACTTTCGAATCGTCATTACATAAGTATTTTTAACATTTACCACCGATTCGGAAAGCAGTATCTATGGAGAAGAATCGGCAAGAAACTCCATAGTTGCTCTTTTAAATCATGTCAATATTACATAATATGTAACTTATATCTAACTACATAATAATATATCATAATATGCCAAAGAACTGTCCTGTGGTTTTTACGCGACAACCCTCCATGGGTCTTTATCGTCCATATATTCCTGAATACTGTAGTACGCTCTCTGAACTAGTACATTTTTTATATAAGTTTTAAATTTAGAACTACTAAACTCTTTAATATTGTGAGG
Source organism: Colias eurytheme (assembly GCA_907164685.1). NCBI lineage: Eukaryota > Metazoa > Arthropoda > Insecta > Lepidoptera > Pieridae > Colias > Colias eurytheme. Next base: position 36,365 of record CAJQZN010040663.1, read on the forward strand.
AATTTTATTATATAAGCGTATACCTTGACCCATAAATGAATTTTTAACTTTAGCTAATCGGAAAAATGGCATTTCAATTCTATTCCTGTTCCTTGTGCCATAATCGTGTCTATCTCCTACTCTTGTGTGTATGTCGGAGCTTTTGTGTACATGCAAAATATTATTAAATATATACTGTGATGGTACAGTAAGGATACCAGTATTCTTAAAATGATCTCTTAGTGAGTCCCGAGCACGTAAATTATATATAGAGCGAATGGCTCTTTTCTGTAATATAAATATAGATTCTATATCTGCAGCCTTGCCCCACAGTAGAATTCCATAGGACATAATGCTATGAAAGTAGCTGAAATAAACCAATCTAGCTGTATCTTCATCGGTGAGATGCCTTATTTTTCGGACTGCATATGCAGCTGAACTGAGCTTACCTGCAGCGGTGTTGACATGGGCTCCCCACTGTAGTTTCTCGTCCAATGTTAACCCTAGAAATACAGTAGACTCAGTAGGATGCAATACCTCCCCGTTCAAGGTAATATCTCTGTTCAACTTTTTTACATTAGGAAGTAAAAATTCAACACAAGTGGTTTTTTTGGCATTTAATAATAAATTATTGGCAGTAAACCATTTAGATATGTGTAAAAGAGCACTGTTCACTTCGTCAACATTTGGGTTATGCCTATCCACATTAAAAATTAATGAGGTATCATCTGCAAACAGAACTATTTCACACCTATCCTGCAAATAAAAGGGAAGATCATTGATATATACCAAGAACAAGAAGGGACCTAAAATTGACCCCTGTGGAACACCAATGTTAATTGACGCACCGCTAGAACGTTCTCCATTAACAACTACAGTCTGTATCCTATCATGCAGGTATGACGCTATGAGGTTCTGGGCTTTTCCTTTAATTCCATAGTGATTAAGTTTACGTAACAAAGTACAATGTTCAACGCAGTCAAATGCCTTGGAGAGGTCACAAAAAATCCCCAGAGCATTTTTTGAGTTTTCCCATGCTTTATATATATGTGTTAGAAGTGCAACTCCAGCATCTGTGGTTGAGCGCCCCTTTGTGAAACCAAACTGTTTGGTGTGCAGTAAATTATTAGATGCAAAATGACTACTCAATTGGTTTAAAATTAACTTCTCGAATACCTTACTTAATGTTGGTAAAATAGAGATAGGTCTATAATTGTTACAGTCTTCTTGATCGCCCTTCTTAAATAGAGGTATAACTTTACTAAGCTTTAGTAAATTAGGAAATGTACCATAGTCACAACACTTATTAAATATGAAAGCTAAATTTTTCGCAATATTTTCTATTATATTATTAACTAGATTTACGGACATTCCCCAAAGATCACAAGTATTTTTTAGATTAAGCGTCTTAAAGGCAGTAACAATATCACTAGCAGTTACGTGTCGTAATTCAAATAATGTACTACACCCCGCAACATGGTCCCTCAAAAAGGTTTCTGCAAGTGCTGAAGACGAATTTAAACTATTAGTAATAGTAGCAGGGACACTACTGAAGAATTCTTCAAAAGCAAGAGCAACATCAGCACTTTTGTCAATAACCCTGTCATTATTTACAAGTTTTATGGTATTACTTGATTTGCTTTTACCCATTTCACCATTAATAATTGACCAAACTGTTTTAACTTTATTATCAGAGTCGCGTATTTTTTCTTTGATATATAATCGCTTTGCAGTAAAACAAACTTTTTTAAAAATTTTTGAGTAATTTCTAACATAACTAAGAAAAGATGGGTCTTTATTATATTGCTTCATACCATATAATTCATAAAGAATGTTCCTGCACCTATGTATACTAGCTGTCGCCCATTTACTAAATGGTAAATCCTTGGTAATATTTAAAGATTTAACTTTAAATATTTTTTCAAATTCATTATGTACTAAATTAAAAAGATTATTAAACATTTCACAAGGACTATTAGGAAAGGATTGATCATTTAGTACGGGCAGGTTTTTATTAATATTATTCCTAAACTTATTAATGCCTTTTTTAGTTATAGGCCTAACATTAATCCTTTTAAATGTAGGTATGCAATCCCATTCAAAAACTACTTTCTGGCCACAGTGATCCGAAGTCAATGTATTGAGAATATTTTTCTCTAAACAGATGCAGTCACAGTATATATTATCAATACAGGTTGCAGAAGTAGTTGTTATTCGTGTGGGTTCGTTAAAAAGTTTATATAGATTAAATGACTGAAATAAATTAACAATTCGTGTAGCCGTTTGTGTTTGTAAGAGTAAATCAATATTAAAATCACCACATACTATAACTTTTTTTTTACTCCTGCCTAGACGCTTTAATATTTCTTCCATGACTGTCTCAAACATATTATAGTCACTGGAAGGGGGTCTATAAACGCAAACAATAATATAACGCTCCAGCTCCACACAGGACAGTTCAATGGTCCGTTCTACAGAAAGACTAACAATGTCAGTTCGTTCTTTACATTTTACACTATCATGTACAAAAATAACAGAACCTCCGTGAATAGCCTGTGTCCTAAAGTATATACTTTTTAATTTGTAATTTTCAATATTTACTAACGACTGACATTGTTTAAGCCAATGTTCTGTTACACAAAATATTTTAATATTGTTATCATTCAGAAACAATTCTATTTCTAACAATTTGCTAGCCAAGCCTTGAATATTTTGATGCACAATGGAAAAAGACTGCTTAGCTGTTGTCTTATATACTAGTTTAAATCTAGCTTAGGGCTAGATTGTCTGTCTACACTTAATCTAGGTTGATGTATAAAATTACTACTACATAAAATTATAGTAGATTGATGGTCTGATACCGAACATGTACCAGACTGGTTAATATTATATGCTATTAACATAGCAAGTTCACGCTTATATCTATATGGCAGATACACTGTATTCTTTGTCAAAGTAAAAGATTTAATACATGAGTTAATGTCAAAGTAAATAAATGCATCACGATGATGATTTGTTAGGTTATACAATTTTAAATTCATATAATGAATTAATCTATTTTGTTCTTGTGTTAAACCAGGTAGGTATGGCAAGGTACACAACATAAATTTACATTTAGTCTTACTACTAATATCTAACATTTTTTTTAATCCTACATCAATATCCTTATTATTTATATTTAAACTGTCCCCATATAATATAATTACAATATTATTCTTATTAAAGCTGAAATGATCCAGTGATTTGATTATATATTTAAATGAACTGTTAGGCGTACAAACATTAGTAACTTTAAGCCCTAAGTTGTTGAGCATAGCGCCAAATCTCTGACCAATATTATCTGACAACACAATTATTTCCTGCTTTGAAAGGTATTTAGTATTACTGGTTGTAATTGTGGTAGTGGGTTTAACACTATGTATGTCTGTGTAGTCAGGCTTATGGGGCGACGGTTGCTCATTGTCATTGTTTGAACACTGACATACATATTTATTGGTCAGCGACTCAAAACGATCCATATTCTCATTGCTCAACTTAATAAGATAATCTGCCTCTTGTATATGCTCGTTAATTTGCATTTGGGCAGAAGAGTATTTCTGGTTCACATCAGTTAACATTTGACTTAAGGAGTCTATCTTCTCCTTAAGTTCAGTTGTTTCTACATCATATAACATTTTATAGTATTCTAGATCCCTATCATATTTATCTAACTCCTGAACAAGGTTTATGTTGTCTTTCTTTAGTTGAACTATCTTTTTTAAAGAACTCTTTCTAACAATAGATTGCGTACGCTTGATGAACTTACTTATTCTAAGATATTTTTTTAACTTCTTATGTGAAGAGAAATTGATTTTTTTAAAGTTTATAGAGCCACTTAACTGTCCACATTCAATTAATTCATCATGAAGACTACTTGGTGTGTTGCATTGCCGCTTGGGATTGTCCTCTTGCGCTTCCATTAAGCTACATTCCAACTCAGCGATACGGCTAAGAGCTTTCTCATGGTCACTAGAGCACTGCTGGAAGCTGTCCACAACGTCTTGTAGGGCTTTGCACTTGTCTTCACTATAAATGTATTTCATGTGTAGTTCAGCCAGCTCGGCCTTAAGAAGAGAGTTCTTTTTTATAATTCCTTGAATCTCTAATTCACTTTCATCCCGCTCTTGTATGAGCTTTTCACATAAAGATTGTGAAGCTTTTAAATCATGGAGTGTAGCTTTTAATTTATTCTCCATGTCCTTAGCTACTGCCTTGCGGGTCAGCATGTTGTACTTTTAAGTTGCTGAAACAGATGAAAGGAAATGTATGAGATAATTATTCCTGAATACTATTATGATAGAACTGAATGTTGATATTAAGTGATTAACGTATGATGTAGTAAAGAGTAAAGAATAATATTGTCTGAGGCGATAAGTTTTTGTCTTCTAAATTGCTTCCAACTTGTCAAGCAAAGTGAGACGGTAACTTTTATGCCAATGTATTTATTGTGACGTAGCTCATTAAATATGAGCGGTGTTAGTATTACAAATGAATGTAGGTGTCGTTTATAATTAAATATGAAATTTTAAAACTAGTACTCCCCTGGTTTATTGGAGAAGATGTTTGAATTCGGATAACCGTTGACCTCCGCGTTATACAAAACGTTGCGTAGATCACATAGAAGGTGTGTTTCACAATTATTTTCACTTTTCTATCAATAAAATAGTTAATAATTACTAATATTTACTATTTTAGCACTAATTAATTAATTTTAATGTAATTTTAAAATTTAAAATCTAACAGCTGATGTTAACTCCGCTGTTGACACCTGTCAACCTCGGAGTCAGTTATTTATTATAACATAATTAAGTATGTGCTGTCATAATAATGGTAAACAAAAGTTCCATAGAACATTTTGAAAGAAAGAAGAAAGAAAAAATGTTTATTTAGCACCACACAATACAAACAGAAAAAAATATAACAAAAATAAACAGAAAAAAAAGAAAATACATTAAAATACATTTCGACCTTTAGAAGAAACAAGGTTACTCTAAACTTTAGATATAGACGCAGACACATCAATTTCAGCAATACACAACAATAATTAATGGGCACCATTAAACCAGCAAGTCACAGATCATTAAATAAATTATTGGAACAAAACATAACAAAGTGCTGAAGTTAATACAAAGTTTGATTGTAAATCACGAAAATGTTGTAAATTCTGTAAAAGCAATAGAAGTGTGAGGAAATATTTCGTTACGAACATATTGTTGGAGCGAAGACTTGAAGTTTTAATTAAACCGCTCCGCAAGTCCTGCTCTACTTTTTTCACTTGCCAGAAGTGAATTAGGGCTTACTCAAGAATTTATAAAATCGGGAACTTCATTGAATTTTTATTAGACGGCGAAAGCAATCATAACCTCCTTTACTAAGATCAATAAATGTGTTATTTGTTTTAACTTTAATTTCTTATTCCCTTTTTATATTGCCTTTAGAAAGAATTAGTACCTATATTTGCAAGGTAGTTACATTAAAAATCCAGCATTTCTCCCTTATTTATTTTATTTATACTGCATTTAATTTATCAATTATTTATTACTAGTGGTCCGCCCCGGCTTCGCCCGTGGTACATATTTCGCAATAAAAGGTAGCCTATGTCCTTTCTCGGGTATCAAAATATCTCCATACCAAATTTCATGCAAATTGGTTCAGTAGTTTAGGCGTAATTGAGTAACAGACAGACATACTGAGTTACTTTCGCATTTATAATATTAGTATGGATTTAGAGAGATTATTATTTATTTACATTTTTCATACTGAGAAAAATAAACTGCAACTTTACCTACAAACTCAAAAGCAATAAAACTCAAAGCGAATTTATTTCAAAGCAAAACACAAAGTTTAAGATGTTCGCTATTTGTTTGGTTACAGTTGTCGAGTGCTGTGGACAAGTTTTCATCGTCGATCGAGTTAATGGTCAAGCCTGAATTAAATTGTTAACTTCGTGTTACAAATCAGTATTTTGATGTTCAATGGAGAAACTATTGAATAAGGCTTTGTTTAGAGATATATCATGTATAATTAATTTCGATTTATTTATTGAAGTGAAACTTCTTTATCGGGGTTGGACAAAAATGTAGTGTAACATTTTTGCGTTACGCCGTACGCGTGACATTTTTGCGTTACGCCGTACGCGTGACATTTTTGCGCTACGCCATACTCGTGACATTTTTAAGGTCATAAAGAAGTTTCACTTCTTACGTGTGTACTCTAGTACACACATACATTTATTTTTATTTTGATGAGTTTAGATATACGCAGATCCAGGTTATAATGAACGAGATATTTATTTCTAAAGAAAAAAATCACAATAAGAAAAATATTAAACTTCTCACCTGATTTCTTTACAATACCATATTATTTAAGTATTTTCTATTGTGAAATATATTTACCAAAAACTATGGAAATAAATAAATCAGGTTAGGAAGGTTAAATGCTAGAACGTACTATGAGCTCTGAATTTTAATCGGCTTACAGAATCCCTTTTTGTAGTCACGACAAACGTTTGTTTTAATTTCATTGTCGTATATTTAATATTTATATCTCGATTTAGGTTTAAATATTATTTCAGTCGGACTACTTTTATATAGGTACATATAATATTATGAATAAAATAAAAAAATTAAATAAGTCTGTCTGTCTATATTGAATCTTACTCTTAAAATTATACATCCTCTAACAATATCTTATGCCTCATTATGAGTATACCATAGATAATATAATAGGTAGGAACTATGTATTACATTATCTCAAAGTATACGCAAAAAAATAATACGCAACGAATTGCCTTTATACGCAAAGACTGAACCTATTCTAGAAACATATAATATTTCCTATGAACGATCAATGTTAAAACAGCTACTATTAAGAAATCTGTGGTTAAAACTATAAAACTCGGTGATTGAGGCAGTATAACATCCGACTGCTGACTCTTACGGTGTTGATTTGGTGCACCACCTGTAAATAAAATAAATTATGTTATTTTTTTAATTATTCACAGATCTTCTTACACTTTGATTTTATAGAGCATGTTATAAATATGCAATCTTTGTATTACTTAGTTAAATTTTTCTTCAAATAAAGAGCATTAATAACATTGTATTTGGCGATAATTCAGCCATTCTTATAAAACATTTAATAGTATATTGTGCAAATAAATGGGATTAAAAAACATTGTACGTATTTGACAATATTTCAGCTAACAAAACCGTAATTGAATGGAATCGCTGAAAAGTTACATATTATTTGTGGTTTACATTCAATGTTACAATTCCTTTCCAATCATTAAATTCCGAATAATTGATAGGCCGCAACCGAAATGAAAATTAATTTGTTTTATATTGTACAGAATAATATGTCAACAGATACGCCATCGTAAACATTAAATAATATTATCGTGAAATACTCTCATTTCTCGACGTGTCGGATACATTTCATATACAAGCGTACAACGTGTTTTACCTACTTATAATGCGTTAATACTGCGTCAATAAACAGAATATTTTATTGTAATTTGATTGGTCTGTGTGAAAATATGAATTTGTACAATATATTTAATCTAACGGGACTGGATCTAATATGTAGGACGCTGCGTTTTGAAATTCCTTTATAAGCTGAAAATTGAAACTGTCAATCAATTTATCTGTTTACGATACAGGTATATGAAGATTACTGCAATTTACTGTAATATTGTTGCACTCATTATGTATCGTTATTATTTATTACCATACTTAAAAAAGTAGAGAAGTAACTTAAAAAAAAAACTGTAAAAGCCAGCGCTTCACAACAAGTGCAGCACATGCTGAGTAGCGACCCTTTTTAGCACCACACTGATTAGGAATAAGTCACTATTTTTATTTTATTTGTTGCTTTTGTTTAGTTTGTATTTTTTTTTTTTCTTTTAATAAGTGTGTGGTGTTAAATAAACTTTTCTTTCTTTCTTTCTTTCTTTCTAAAAATCGAACATAATAAACTATTTCGGTTCAATTTAGCGTCAAATCCTCTCTTATAACAAACCTGTAACAAAAATGAACACTAAGTTATAAACAAACTCACCCTTAACTTACACTCAAAATATCTTAATTAACAATTTCGTAAATACTAGTTGAGATTGAGCCAAACTTCGCTCCGAAGTTATGTCAAAGTAAAGCAAAAAAGGTGCCAGTAAGACAGTAAATGTGAAGATAAACACGGAACAAATACTAGAACTTTAGAGCTAACAAGAGGTTTCATGTAAAAACTACACTACGGAAAAGATAGAAGAAAATGTATCTGGATTATCGTATTTTAAGCATGGCATAAACAGATGCACCCAGTGGACCATTCCGTTTATTTTACAGTAATAATCGGAAGAAGGGCAAAATGACGATTTAGTTTTATACGAAACTATAGTTATGGAAATAGCATCTTACATGATATTATCATCAGAATATTATATGAGAATATATAGCTATATTTATTTGTATGGGAGTATAAGTATATGGTACTTGAAAAAACAAAAAAAAATCATATTACATTTCGTTCGTCTTAAATAATCGAAAAGGTGCTTAAATAAGCCTGTATCTCACTATAAAATAAAACAAGACTGTTCTCATTTACGTTAGTTTCAGAGCCCTAATTATGTAAATGGCTAGGGGCTTCACCCAAACGTATGTTAATGCACCAAACCCACCCAGGTATGTATTCGTGTATAGCGAATGAAAATTATGTCTTTGCAAAGCTTGTTCCTGCGTAATGAACTAGAGCGATATGATCACGCCTTTATAAAATCTTTGGTTTTATTTCGTTGTACTTACTCTCTCACGGCTCTAAGAATACAAGTCGATAATAAACCCTATAATTTATTTGGTTGCAGCTTTGATTAATAAGTACCTATGTGATTAATTTATGTAAAACAATGTTGTTATAATTACAATTAAATAATATTATAGTAAAAAAATGTATTATTTGCATTTGTAATAAATTATTTACAAAAGGATATATCAATATCCTTTTGTAAATAATGTAAATAACTCAATAATTATTCCAAACCTTAACAGCGAATATTAACCGTAAACCAGAAAAATATTATGATCCCATGTTAATCATTTAAAAACATACGTTTTGATAAAAAATACGTTTGCAGGAAAATTTTATTTTCTGTTGGATTGAATTATTGGATGAACGGTATCAAACAAAAATCATAAAGTCCAATCAAATTTTATTAATGACTGTTTTATTTTGAAATCTGATACCGGCCTACAATTTCGGCTATTTCCTGACAGAACCAATAACATTAGATAAACACATGCTAAAAATATTTAAATGTAATAAGAATAATTAATCGTCATAATTATATTTTATCGATGTCCAATTACGAATTACGATGTGCGTCATTACCACATCCCTAAATATTCTAGATTTTCGCAATATGTATTTGAAATTAAACCACCATAAATCTAGACTAGTCTATCTTTAGTTATTTGTCTTCAAAGACAAAGACAAAGTAACATTATGTGAACTACAAAGATTATTTTTAATTTTCCTCGAGTTTTATGTGTGCAAGCGTGACAGGGGACACTAGTTGCATTCTATAATAATGAGTGTTAGCGTACTTTTTTAAAAACTGTAAAATAAAAAATTATAGGAATATTTTCCATTTTGGATATTTCATTTTTAAAGGGTGCTAAATACATTTCAATTTTGCAAGGAAACGGTTCAAAAATAAACTTATAGCCCTGTCACTCGATACGCAGCGAGTGTCACGTTCGGCGAGACCATTAGAGTGACAGAAAGCTGTCGCCGTGACGTACGAGACGTGTCACGGATACGGCTTTGTCGCGGGACCGTTTTTCGCGAGTTTATCCACTCCTCTCCTTTTGTTTTCTCGTTTTTGTTTCGAGATAATGAGAGCGATTTTTCGGTTTGGCTGTTATTTTGAGTGCATGGCTAATTTAATATAATGACCGGAATTAAGTGAATGAAATTAAATAATATGTATATGTAGGTACGCGTTTTCATGCTGAATAAGTAGGTACCGCTACTTATGTGATAGATCTGAAGAATGATACACGGCACTCTTTGTTTCAAGTATACATAATAATATAACTAGAAGAAATTTAGAGTTCAATGATAAATGTGCAATAGACCACTATGATCATCATGATAATGTACTTCACGATCGGTTCGTAGATCAGAGATAAACGTTTGGTTTTGTCACGATAAAAGTGGTTTATCGCAGATAAAACCAAAACTAAAAGTAATTACACAAAATGCTCTGACAAATATCTTACAAATGTTTTAATATAATTGTTTATGAAAAAAAAATCATAATAAGTATTACCATGTCAAGTAGAAAACGTAAAAGTGTGAAAATTAGAGCTAACTTGGTGATTTTTTTTTTATCGAGTCAATTTTAATATTTTATGTTTTTGATTGAACAGAATCGTTGAACATATCATCTAGTTTGATATATATTTTATTTTTTAGATTTGGTCTTGAATATTACACGTATCATCTAATAGAAGATTGGTAATTTTGCTTTATACGCACCCTTAATGCAGCTTATTTACGGATCATTGTTACGCAACAACCTTCCCAAAAATAGATCTTGGCAAACCAACCAAACATTCCAAGGATGGTCAGATTCAAATAGAGCTGCATATTTACCACAGATAACAATTAATCACAAATCATAACCTTTCAATCACAGCCTCAATGGCTGAAGTATGACACACCGCGTTCACTTGATAAATGAAGAGGTCTGAAGGGAATGATTAGTCATGCTCGCATCCATATCTTGCGAATCGTGCGTTATTCATAATCCCCTGTAAATGGTTAGGGTTGTCGCTTACATTTTCTTAGTGTTTTTTTTTGTGAATACATAATATACGTATACTACGAATCAGGTGACCGATGGTAAGTGATTACTGTGAACACTAGCAACATTGGTGCTGCGTAGATGCTTTGAGGTCAGCAACATGATTTTATGAACATTATATGTTACTATGTAGGAGTAAAGATACAATGATCACTACATAGTATAAAACAAAGTCGCTTTCTCTGTCCCTATGTCCCTTTGTATGCTTAAATCTTTAAAACTACGCAACGGATTTTGATGCGGTTTTTTTAATTGATAGAATGATTCAAGAGGAAGGTTTTAATAAATAATTTATTAGGTTTTAGACAAAGCGGGCGAAGCCGCGGGCGGTAAGCTAGTTATAAATAATTTGAAGGGATTTAATTTCTAAAAGCAGGTTAACACATTCAAAATAAACCTCCAATTACACTGGATAATAGAAAAAAAAAGGTTTGAGAAAATAAAAATCTAACTCAGTAAAATAATACAACCAATAATATATTGTAATATCAATGAAGCAATCAGCATTACCGCTTTGAATAGCTGCGAGTAACTTGAACCGTGGACGGAAATATGCGCCAGAAACTATACGGCAACTATTTGCGACCGCTAAGAAGGAAACATTATAGCATGAAATTGAATAAATACTACATCAACTTAAGATTTTGAGATGACTTAGGAATATAGAAAAGAAACCTTTAAATATCATTAATTGTAATTTAATCCATTTTGTACGTATTCTTGTTATAAAAGATTCAAAATTGTAGTTATTATGTGTAATGTGTACCTACTCTTACTTATACTGTAACAAATAACATTCCTTCCTTTAAAAACGACACATTTAAGGTTTTTTTTTTTTGTTTTCATAACGTTCCAAGTTAGGTACTCTACTATTTTTAAGTTTAATTCCTTATGAAAATCTATTTTTTGCCATTTGCCAACCCTATGGGCCTCTAAGCAGGCTATCGCATGTCGACACCCTTATTCTTTTCCTTAAATCTGAAATATATGACATCATCATTCAAGTTTCTTGCACTACTCCAATCATAGCATTTTAATCGCAAACCTGTAGAAGAGCTCGGTATATTAAGTATTTTTTTTAAACATGTATGAAAGCAAATATTAAATTGATATATCAGTAAATATTATGCATTGCTAAATGTATTGAACAAATCATAATAAGTAATAAAAAATTTATTTGGTGTAAATGTTTAATTTTACTATGAAAACTGAGAACGATATTTTCACAAAAGACAGAGCTAGGCAATATTTTTTGACTATTATGTGTTTTTAAACTTCCATTATAATAATTTGTCTAGACAAATAAAATAAAAGTACGAGGTAAATGAGACAAAAAATTAAACAAGAAAGTCATTAAACTAGACTCTGTATTAAAAAGCAAGCCAGTATAAAACCTTCTAGTAATGTAATTCGAAACAGAGAATCTCATTCAAA